>JAKSZT010000753.1:0-14011 GCA_026826555.1 Tolypeutes matacus
TTTTCACTTACATTCACCTCCAAAACACTGGTTTTACCCAAAATCTCTGTGAATGCAGAAGATACTTCATCTTTGATAAGTAAGTAAGATACTTGTTTCCCCAACTACTATGCACTTCCTTTCACTCACTATGTCAAAACCCTTCTTTTATGTAATGCTCTGGCAATGCAGAGGTTTTCCACTTTTGTAAAGTAAATAAGATATTTCTTTTTTGGCTGCTATGCATTTGTTTTCTCTTACAACCAATGTTAAAACACTGCCTTTTGTATGCCAAAGTTGCAGTTTCTTCACTTTGGAAATGTACGTAATATTCTAGTTTCTTTTGCTGCTTTGCACGTGTTTTCACTTACAATAAACTTAAAGCCCTGCTTTTCCCAAACATTCAGTGAATGCAGTTAGTTTTTCAGTTTAGACAACCAATAAAAACTGGTGTAATTGTCTGCTTTGCACATATATTCACTTTCAATGAACTTCAAGACACTGATTTCACCTGTCTGTGAATGCAGGAGGTACTTCAAATTTGAAAAGGAATAAAGATGCTAGTTATTTGGCTGCTCTGTACTTGCTTTCACTCACAATAAATATGAATACACTGCTTTTATCTAATGCTATGCCAATGCAGTGGTTTCTTCAGTTTTGAAAACTAAGCAGTACACTAATTTCATTGGCTGCTACACGCTTGCTTGTAGTTACAACTCCATGGGCCTGCAGAGGCTCCACAGGCCTCCACAGACAATGCATGCTACACGGGCTCCATGGCCTCTAAGACCTCCATGGCATCCATGTGCCTGCACAGATCCACAGGTTCCCCATTCTCCACAGACTCCATAAGGCTGCATAGGCCCAACAGACTCCATGGCCCAAAATGGGCTCCACAGACTCAACAGGCCTCCACATGATCCTCATCCTCCACAGTTCCATGTGTCAACATAAACTCCCTGGCTCCATGGGAGTCAATTCCTCAAAGAGCTCAACAGACACTGTGGCACAATGAGCCTACACAGGCTCAATGACCTCCAACAGAAATACATATTCTGCACCTTCCACAGGGTCCATGGTTCCATGGGCTACATGAGCTCCAGTGGCTCCACAAGCTCAACATGTTCCACAAGTCTACACATGTGCCCTAGGATCCATGGGGTCTATAGGCCTGTACAGACCTACACAGGTGACATGGATTCAACTGGGCCCATGAGCTCCACAGTCCTCTACGACTTCATGGACTTGACCAACTCCCTCCCCTCCACAGGCGCCACAGGCTCCCTGACAATGTACAGGATCCAGAGTCCTCAATGGACTCGACATCTCCACATGCTCTACAGGCTCCATGGCTCCACACAGTTCCATGGGCTACATGCAAGCCACAAGCTCCACATTCTTTGTTGTGTCCTCTGGCTCCATACCTCAAATCGCGCCATGGGATCGATGAGCCCCACAAGATCCACAGTACTCTATAGGCTCCACATGCTCCCTGGGCTTGCCCAGGCTCCATGGACTCCACGGGCTGTTTGAGCTCCAAGGACACTGTGGACTTCATCGTCTCCATGGCCTCAAACAACTCCACAGGACTGCACAGGCTCCACAGGCCTCTACAGGCTCCATGGGCTCTACGGGCTCAATAGGGTTACATAGGCTCCATGAGTTACACTGGCTCCACTGGCTTCATGGGCTTACATAGGCTCCAAAGGACCCACAGGATCCCCTGGCCTCCATGGCACCCACAGGCTACATGGAACTTATGGTCTCCACAGGGAGCACATGCTCCACAGATATCACCAGCTTCCATGGCTCTTCATAGGCTCCACAGGTATCCACTGACTCCAAGGACACTACAGGCTCTATGGGCTCCACAGACATCCATTGGCTACATATGTTTGATTGGATCCAGAGTCTCCACAGTCTTCTCGATCTCCGTACCTCAACACCCTCAATGGACACCATGGGATCCATAAGATGCACAGATTTCACAGGCCTCAACTGTTTTCACAGTTTCCATCGGATCCACAGATACTCAGGTCTCAATGGAATCCCTGATCTCCATGTTTTTCATGGTCTCCAGGGACTCCATGTGTCCTCATGCTCCAAGGGTATGCACAGGCTCATCATTCTCCACTGACTCAATGGAATCCACAGGCTCCAAAGACCCTACAGTCTCCACAGGTTACATGGCACTGCACAGGCTCCACAAGTCTCCATGCGTTCTAAAGTCTCCACAGGTTCCATAGGCTCCATGCACCTGCAAAACTCATCAAGCTTCCACAGTCTCCACAAGCTCCACAGGCTCCAAAGACTCCATGGATTCCATAGTTTACACAGGTTCCAAGGACTCCACAGGCTTCCTGGGCTCCACAGATTCCACAGGCTCAATGGCCTTTATCGGCTCCTTCAACTTCACAGCCTGAACAGGCTCCAAATGTTCCACAGTCTCCACAAGTTTTCATGGGCTCCAAGGGCTGCTCAGGCATCCATGGGTTCCACAATTCCAAAGGTTCCAAAGGAATGTACAAGCTCCACAGTCATCCATGGACTTCACAAACTCCACAGTCCCCACAGGTGTGCAGAGTCTCCATGGGCTCAATGGGCTCTATTGGCTCCAAGGGTCTCCACATGATCCAAAGCTCCACAGGCCTCAATGGGATCCATGGGATCCACATGCCCCAGGGCTGCTCAGAATCAATGGTTTCCATTGGCTCTACAGAATTCAACAGGACTACTGGTGCCATGGTCTCCATGTTCTCCACTGACATCCATTAATTCCACGGTGGCCATGGTTCCACAGTCCCCATGGGTCTGAAAAGGCTCCACACCCTCCATGGTCCCACAATCTCCACAGATTCCACTGGTCTGCACAAGCTCCACAGGCTCCATGAGCCTGAACAGGCTACATATGGTTCATGGGCTCCAAAGACTTTATGTGCTCCACAGGCTCTACAGCTGTCCACAGGCTCCACAGGAACACAGGCTCCAATTCATCCACAAAATCCATGGGCTCCATGAGCGCCATGGTCTGCATAGAGTCCACAGGCTACCATTGGCTCCACAGACATCACAGTGTCCACAGACTCCACATTTTCCAAGGTCCTGCACAGGCTCCACAGGCTCCATGGCCTCAACCAGCCTTCTCGGACACAAAAATTCCATAGCCTCCAAAATCCCCTGGGCCTGCACAAGCTCCATGGGTTCCACGTGGTCTACAGGCCTGCACAAGCTCCACAGGCTCCCTGGGTTCCAAATGCTACACACAATACACTGGCCAGCACAGGGTCCACAGGCCTACACAGTTGCCTGGGCTCCACAGGCCTCCACATGCTCCAGTCTCCAGAGTCCCCACAGGCTCCATGGACTCCACAGTTTACACAGGTTCCAAGGGCTTTTCCCTAACGCTCAGTGAATGCAGTTGGACCTTCAGTTTAGAAAACCAATAGAGAGACTTGTTTCATTGGATGCTTTACATGAGTTTTTACTTAAAATCAACTTCAAGACACTGGTTTCACATAACTCTATGTAAATACAGGAGGAACTTCAAGTTTGAAATGTCAGTAAGATGCTTGTTTGTTTGGCTGCTGTAACCATTGGGGAATTTGGTGTAATTATGAATTCCAAAAATATAATTGGATCATGGTTGTAAAGTGATCTGTTAATCTGGGCATGATTAAGTTATGATGAGGGCATTGACTGGATCACATCAGTAGGGCATTGAGCCCCACCCCTTGATGGGTGGGGGAAACGAATAAAAAGGCAATGCAAAGGACAGTTGAAGCAGTCTTTTGAGAAGCAGTTTTGATGTTAGAAACAAAGCCCCAGGAGAAGAGAAACAAGCCTTTTACCTGATCATCTACAGCTGATCTTGTGGAGGAAACAGGAGCTAAGCCTGAAGAGAAACACAGCCCCGGGAAGAGAGAAACCCCAGAAGCCTGAATCTTGGCAAATGCCAGCAGCTGTCTTGTTCTAACAAGTGGCAATGGACTGTGGTGAGAGAAGAGACTTAACGCTTTATGGCCTGGTATCTGTGGACTTCTACCCAAATAAATACCCTGTATAAACAACAGCCCATTTTTGGTATTTCACATTAACACCCCTTTGGCTGACTAACCCAGCTGCTATGCACTTGCTTTCATGTGCAATCAATGTCAAAACACTGCTTTTACTTAATGCTATTCCAATGCAGTGGTTTCTTCAGGTTTTAGAACTAATAGGAAACGCATTTCATTGGCAGCTATGCACTTGCTTGGAGTTACAATCACGATCAAAACCTGTTTTTTAATCTAAAGCTCTGTGAATCCAGTATCCTTCTTCACATTTAAGAAAGATCCTAATTTCCATGCATGCTATGCCCTTGTCTTCACTTACAACCCATGTCAAAACAGCGATTTTACCTATCGCGATCCCAATGCAGTAGTTTCTTCAGTTTTGAAATCTCAGTAAGATTGATATTTCATTTGTTGTTATGCATGTGTTTTCCCTTACAATCATCTTCAAACAATGGTTTTACATAACACTCTGTGAATACAGGAGTTACTTCATATTTTAAAAGTAAGTAAGATACTTGTTTCCTTGGCTGCTATGCACTTATTTTCACTCAAAATGTCAAAACCCTGCATTTACCTAATGCTCTGCCAATGCAGAGGTCTACATTTTTTTAAGTAAATAAAATACTTCTTTCTTTCACTGCTATGCACTTGTTATCACTTACAACCAATGTCAAAACATTGCTTTTTCTATGTGAATGCTGCAGTTCCTTCCTTTTTGAAATCTATGTAAGATTCTAGTTTCTTTGGCTGCTATGCATGTGTTTACACTCACAATCACCTTCAAAACACTGGTTTTACCTAATACTCTGAATAGTTTAGGTACTTCAACTTTGAAAGTTAAATAAGATCCTGGTTACCCTGGCTGTTGTGTACTGTCACTGACAATGTCAAAAGACTGCATTTGCCTAATACTATGCCAGTGGAGTGGTTTCTTCAGTTTTCAAAATTAAGCAGTATACTCACTTCCTTGGCAGCTATGACATTGCTTGGAATTACAGCTCCATGCGTCTGCAGAGGTACCACAGCCCTCCACAGGCAATGCATGCTCCATGGGCTCCATGTGCCTCCACAGCCTCCACAGGCTCCACAGTCTACAGGAGCTCCTTGAGCCTGCACAGCCCGAAAGGCTCCATGGCCCAAAATGGGCTCCACAGGCTCCACAGTCCTCCCTAATATTCTCAGCCTCCTCAGCCTCCACAGCCTCCATAGTCTCCACGGGCGTACATAACCTCCATGTGCTCCATGGACTCCACATTCCTCCATGGGTTCAAGAGTCTATGCCAGCACCATGAGCCTGCATTGTCTCCATGGCCTCCATGGGATAGAGAGGCTCTGCAGTCTCCACAGTCTCCATGGGTTCCATGGTCTCCATGAGCACCTGTGACTCCATGGGCTCCATATGTTCCAAAGGCCCCCACAGGTGCCATGGGCTCTAGTGGGTTATAGGCCTAAACATGATTCACAGGCTTCCATATGCTCCACAGGCTCCCCAGTAGTGCACAGACACTATGGACTCCACAGGATACTCTGGCCTGCAGAGGCTCCACAATCCTCCACGAGTTTCACAGAATCCATGCATTCCATCAGTTCCATGAGATCCACCTGCCTCTACATTCTCATACATTTCACAATCTCCTTCTCCTTCACGGTCCTGCACAGGCTCCACAGGCCTCCTTGGGCTCCATAGACATCACGGGCTGCTCATTCTCCATGGCCTCAAGAAGCTCCACCAGCTCCATGGACTATATGGGCTTCACAGGTTCCCTTGTCCTGTACAGCATCCATGAGCTTACTGGGCTCCATCGGCTCCGTGGGCTCCATGGGTTCCACAGTCCTCTAGTCCCCATAGGCTGCACCACTATTTTGGCTCTGCAGTCTCCACAGGCTCTAATGGTTCCATGGGCTCCACAGGTGTCCAGGGGCTACATGCTCTCCCCAAGGTGCACCTTTTCTATAGTGCCCTTGGGCTACATACTTCAAAATGCCCCATGGATCCACAGGCATGTACAGGCTCCACAAGCTCCCTGGGCTTGCACAGAAAGCCCCACGGGCTTTCTGAACTCCATGGACTTGACAGACTTCATGGTCTCCATGGCCTCAACCACCTCCACAGGCCTGCACAGGCTCCACATGCCTCTACAGTCTCCAAGGGCTCCACGTGCTCCACAGTTCTGCATAGGTTCCATGGGATACACGGGCTCCACAGGCTCCATGGACTTCCACAGGCACCAAAGTCCCCACAGGCTCCACTGGCCTATGAAGCCTCCACCGTTTCCATAGAATTTAGGTTCTGCACAGGCAGCACATGCTCCACAAGTGGCAAAGAAATCTAGGGGCCTCCATAGGCTAAGCAGTCCTCCAGTGGCTGCATGGACTCCACAACCTCCATGGGCTCCACATGCTTGATGGTTATTCACTGTCTCCACATGCTCTAC
This sequence comes from Tolypeutes matacus, assembly GCA_026826555.1. NCBI lineage: Eukaryota > Metazoa > Chordata > Mammalia > Cingulata > Chlamyphoridae > Tolypeutes > Tolypeutes matacus. The sequence goes on from JAKSZT010000753.1 coordinate 6,467, forward strand.
AAGCTCCAAAGGTTACAGGTACTCCTCAGTGTTCATTGGCCTGCACAGTCTGCATGGACTCCAAGGGTGTAAAAGGCTCCACAGGCTCCATGGGTTCCTTGGCTCTGTGAGCTCGAGTGGCTCAACAAGCTCCACATATTCCGCAGGCCTGCACAGTTGCCTTAGGCTCCATGGGGTCTATAAGACTCTACAGGCCCCACAGGCTCCATGGTCTCCACAGACTACACGTGCTCCACAGGTTCCAACGGTATACACAGGCTCCACAAGTTCCAATGGCACCAGAGGTTCTATAGGCTCTACAGAATCCATGACTCCACAGGTTCCATGGACCTGCACACACTGCATGGTCTACAAGGGCTACAGTCTCAACATACTCCATGGGCTTTCAGAGGCTCCACAGGCCTCTAGGTGCAATGTTTGCTCCATTGGCTCCATGACCTCCAAGGCCTCCATGGCATCCATATGGCTTCATGTTCTCCAGAGGCTCCCCAGTCTCCATAGTCTCCATGAGCCTGCACAGTCCTCACAGGCTCCATGGCCCAAACTGAGGTCCACAGACTCCATAGGCCTCCACAAGATCCTCAGTTACTGCAGACTCTACAGTCTCCACAGAATTCATGGGTTTGCATAACCTCCATGGGCTCCACGATATCCAAATTATTATATGGCCTCAACAGGCTCTGCCAGCACCATGATCCTGCACAGTGTCCATGGCCTCCATGAGATATACAGACTCTGCAGGCTCCACAGGCTCCATGGGTTCCATGGGCTCAATGAGCTCAATTGGCTCCACAGGCTCCACATGATTCGCAGGTCTGACCATTGCTATATGCTCCATGTCTAAAGGCCTGTACAGACGCCACAGTTCTCCATGGGTTCCACAAACTCCCCAGGCCTGCAGAAGTAGCATGGGTACCACCTGGTCCTCAGACCTCCAAGACTCCCTAGGCCTGAGAGAGTTTCATAACCTCAAAGGGCTCTATCTGCTCCCTGGGTTCCACAGACCTGTATATTCTCACAGAGTTCACAGTCTCCCTGTACTTCACAGGACTGCACAGGCTCCACAGGCCTCCTTGGGCTTCACAGTCTCCACGGGCTTCTCGGTCTCCATGGTTTCCACAAATGCTACCAGCTCCAAGGACTCCATGGGCTTCACAGGTTGCACAGGTTCCACTGGCTTCCTCAGCATCCATGAGCTCCATGGGCTCCAGTGGCTCCACAGGCTCCATGGGCTCTATGCTCATTTACAACCCCATGGGTTTCACCAGCTCCATTGCCTCCACAAAATCCACAGGCTCTAAGGCCTGTACAGGCTCCACAGGCCTCAATGGGTGCCACAATTTCCACAGGCTCAACAGGCTCCATGCGCTCCACATGTGTCAATGGGCTACATGACCTTAATAGGTTCCATATTCTCTGTAGTGTCCTTGGGCTCAATTCCTTAACAGGCTTCATGGCCCCATAGTTTTATTGAGCTCCACAGGATCTACAGGCCTGTACAGGCTCCACAAACTCCCTGTGACTGCACAGGCTTAAAGGGCTCCACAGACTTTGTGAACTCCAAGGTTTGGCAGAATGAATGGGTTCCATGGGCACAACCAACTCCACTGGCTTTCAGAGTCCCCACAGGCCTCTACCATCTCCAGGAACTCCACTGGCTCCCCAGGTCTACATAGGCTTCATGTGTTACACAAGCTTTGTAGGCTACATTGGCCTTGACAGGATCCAAAGTCCCACAGGATTCCCTGGCCTACACAGCTTTCCATAATCTCCTTGGAATCTATGGTCTTCACAGGCATCACATGCTTTACAGGTGTAAATGGTCTCTAGGGGCCTGCATAGGCTCCTCAGGCGTCCACGTGGTGCATGGTATCCATAGGCTCCATGGGATCCACGTGCTCCCCATGCTCCATGGGCCTGCACAGGCTGCATTTTCTCCAAGAACTTCAAATGCTCAACATGCTCCCCTGGGCATGCAGAGGCTCCACAGGCCTCCAGGGGCAATGCATCCTCCATCAGCTCCACGACTTCCAAGGCCTCCATGATATCCATGTGGCTACACAGTCTCCAGGGGATCCCCAGTGTCCATCCCCTCCATGAGCCTGCACAGGCATCACAGGCTCCATTGCACAAAATGGTCTCCACTGACTCCACAGGCCTCCACATGATCATCAGCTTCTTCAGACTCAACAGCCTCCACAGGCTACATGGTCCTACATTATCTCCATGGGCTCCATGGGATCCACATTCCTCCATGGCCTCAATAGGCTCTGCCAGCAACATGAGCCTGCACAGGTTCCATGGCCTCCATGAGATATACAGGATCTGCAGGCTCCAAAGTCTCCATGAGTTCCATGGGCTCCATGAGATCAATTCAGTCCACAAGCTCCATAGGTTCTGCAGGCTTGTAGAGTTGCCATAGGCTCCATGTCGTCTATGGGACTCTACAGCGTTCATAGGCTCCAAGGGATCCACAGGCTTCATGTGCTCCAAAGGCTTCATAAATATAGAAAAGCTCTGTAAATTCCACTGACTCCACATGTTCTATAGGCTCCACGGGCTTCACATGCTCCTCAGGTTCCATGGGCCTGCAGAGACTGCAGTATCCAAGGTCTTCAAAGGCTCAACAGGCTCCATGGGTGGGCAGAGGGTCCACAGAACTCCAGGGTCATTACATGCTCCATGGGCTCCATGACCTCCAAGGCCTCCATGACTTTCATATGGCTTCACAGATTCCACAGAATCCCCAGTCTCCACAAGACCCATGAGCTGGCACAAGACTCACAGGCTTGATGGCATGAAATGGGATCCACAGAAACCATAGGCCTTCACATGATCCTCAGCTACTTCAGACTCTAGAGCCTCCACATTCTTCATGAGCTTATGTAACCTCCATGGACACTACAGGATCCACATTCCTCCATGGCCTAAACAGGTTCTGCCACAATCCTGAGCCTGCACAGACTACATGGCCTCCATTAGATATACAGGCTCTGCAGTCTCCACAAGCTCCATGGGTTCCATCAACTCCATGAGCTCCAGTGGCTCCACATGTTCTACAGGCCTGCACAGTTGCCATAGGCTCCACAGGCCTCCATGGGCTCCACAGGAAATGCAAGCCTGCAGAGGAACCATGGGCTTCACAGGGTCCTCAGGCCTGCACAGTCTCCACAGGCCTCCACGTGTTTCACAGCCTCCATGGGGTCCATCAGCTCCATGGGTTCCACAGACCTCTATATTCACCCAGGCTTCACAGTCTCCCTGTCCTTCAAGGATTGCACCTGTTCCACAGCCCTCCCTGGGCTCCATAGGCTCCTTGAGCTCCTCGGTTTCCATGGCTTCCACAAACTGCACCAGGTCCACTGCCTGGATGGGTGTCACAAGATGCACAGGTTCCTTTGGACTACACAGCATCCACAAGCTCCATGGGCTCCACGGGCTCTATAGCCTCCATGGGCTATACAGTCCTTTACGAATCCATGGGCTCCACCAGCTCCATTGGTTCCACAGAATCCACAGGCCCTAATGCCTGTACAGTCTCCCCAGGCCTCAATGTGTGTTTCAGTATCTAAAGGCTCAACAGGCTCCATGGGCTCCACAGATGTCAGTGAGCTACATGTACTTAATGGGCTCACATTCTATGTAGTGTCCTTGGGCTCCATAACACAACAGGCCCCAAGGACCACATGGACTCGGCAAGCTACACAGGATGCACAGACCTGTACAGGCTCCACAAGCTCACTGGGACTGTACAGGCTTCAAGGGCTCCACAGGCTTTGTGAACTCCATGTTCTTAACAGACTTCATGGACTCCCTGACCTCAATGTCTCCACAGGTCTGCACAGGCTCCACAGCTTTCTACAGTCTCCATGGTCTCCATGGGCTACACTGGTTGTCATAGTCTTCACAGCTTACATGCTCCACAGGCTTTATGGTCCTTCACAGGCTCCAAAGGCCCCTCAGGCCATACTGACCGACCCAGCCTCCACAGTCTCCATGGAATCTATGGTCTTCACAGGCAGCACATGCTCCACAGGTATCAATGGCCTCTAAGGGCCAGCATAGGCTCCAGAGGCCTCCATGGCCTGCATGGATTACACAGGCTCCATGGACTCCATATGATCAACAATATACATGCATATGCACAGTTTCCACAGACTCTACGGACTGCACAGGCTCCATGGGCCCCATATGCTCCACAGGCTCCATGGGTATGCACAGGCTCGACAGAATCTACGGACTTCACAGGCTCCATGGGTTCCACTGGCACGATGAGCTCCAGAGGCTCCACAGGCTCCACATGTTCTGCAGGCAAGCACAGTTGACATAGGATCCGTGGGGTCTATAGTCCTTTACAGGATCCACAAGCCTCCCTGTGCTTCACAGTCTCCCAAGGCCTGAAGGAGTACCATGGTCTCCACAAGACCTCAGGCCTCCTCAGTCTCCACATGCATCCAGGGAATTCACAGCCTCCATGAGTTCCATCAGCTCCATGGGTTCCAAAGGCCTCTATATTCTCACAGCTTTCACAGTCTCCCGGTCCTTCACGGACTGCACAGGTTCCACAGGACTCCTTGGGCTCCATAGTCTCCATGGGCTCTTCGGTCTCCATGGTTTCCAGAATCTCCACCAGTTCCACGGACTCAAAGGACTTAACAGTTTACACAGGCTCCACTGGCCTACAGAGCCTCCGGAGTCTCAATGCAATCTATGGTCATCACAGGCAGCACATGCTCCAAAAGTGTCAATCGCCTCTAGGAGCTGGCATAGGCTCCACAGGCTTCCACGGGCTGCCCAGACTCCACTGTCTCTATGGGTTCCATGTGCTCCACAGGCTCCATAGTTATACAAAGACTCCACAGGTTCCACGTGCTCCACAGGCTCCATGGGTATGTACAGACTTCACAGGCTCCATGAACTCCAAAGGCTCTACAGGCTCCATAGCCTTCATGTGCTCCACAGGCTCCATATGCTCACACAGGCTCCATGACCTCCATGAGATATACAGTCTCTGCAAGCTCCAGTGGCTCCATGGGTCCCATGGGCTCCATGAGCTCCAGTTTCTGCACGGGCTGCACATTTTCCGGGGGCATGCCTTGTTGCCTTAGGCTCCATGGGGTCTATAGTACTATACATGCTCCTCAGGACTCCGTGGGCTCCACAGGCTTACCAGCCCTGCCGAGTTACCATGGGCTCCAAAGGGCCTTCAGGCCTGCAAGGGCTCCACAGTCCTCCCCAGGTTTCACAGTTTCATTGGGCTTCATCAGCTCCATGGTTTCCATAGGCCTCTATATTCTCACAGACTTCACAGTCTCACTGTCCTTCATGGGAGTGCAAAAGCTCCAAAGACCTCCATGGGCTCCATTGTCTCCATAGGTTCCATGGGCACTACAGTCATTTATGACTCCATGGGCTCCAACATTTACATTGGCTCCACCTAATCCACAGGCTCTATGGACTGTACAGTCTCCGCAGGACTCAATGGGTGCCGCAGTCTCCACAGACTCAACAGGATCCATGGGCTCCACAGGTGTCAAAGGGCTACATGCCCTTAAAAGGCTCCACATTCTATGTAGTGTCCTTGGAGTCCATACCTCAACAGGTTCCATGGGGCCCATGGGCTCGACGAGCTCCACAGGATCGACAGGACTGTATAGGCTCCACAAGCTCCCTGGGCCTGCACAGGCTTCAAGGGATCTATGGCCTTTGTGAACTCCACGGTCTTACAAACTTCTTGGGCTCGAAGACCTCAAACTCCTCCACAGGCCTGCACAGTCTCCACAGGCCTCTATAGACTCCATGGGCTCCAAAGTCTCCACAGTTCGGCCTAGGTTCAATGAGTTCCACAGGCTCCACAGGCTTCAGGGTTTCCACAGTCCCCAAAGTGCCCATTGTCTCCACAGGCCTCCACAGCCTCCATCGCCTCCATGGAATCTATGGTCTGAACAGGTAGCACATGCTCCACAGGTGTCAATGGCCTCCAGGGGCCTGCATAGGCTCCGCAGGCTTCTTCGGGCTCCAGGGTCTTCACAGACCCCATGGGCTCAATGTACTCCACAGGCTCCAGAGATATGCACAGGCTCCACAGGCTACATGGACTCCACTGGCTACATGGGCTCCACATGATCCACATTCTCCATGGATATGCACTGGCTCAACTGTTTTCATAGACTCCACAGTCTCCACGGGTTCCACGTTCTCCACAGGTTCCAAGTGCCTGTACATATTACATGGTCTACAAGGGCTTCAAAGGCACAACATGCTCCATAGGAGTGTGGAGGCACCACAGGCCTTCATGTGCTCCCCTGACTCCCCAGTACTGAATAGACACTATGTACTCCACAGGGTCCTTAGGACTGCACAGGCTCCACAGCCTTCCACGGGATTCACAGTCTCCATCAGCTACATGTGTTCCACAGGCCTCTACATTCTCACAGACATCACAATGTCTCTGTATTTCACAGGCCTGCACAGGTTACACAGGCCTGATTGGCCTGCATAATCTCCACAAACTCCACCAGCCCCATGGATTTCATGGGATTCCTAAATTGCACGGGTTCCACTGGCCTACACAGCATTCATGAGCTCCATGGACACTATGGGCTCCACAAGCTCCATGGTCTCTACTGTCCTTGATGACTCATTGTGCTCCACCAACTCCATCGGCTCCATGGAACCCACATGCTCTAATGCATGTACAGGCTCCACAATCCGCAAAGGGTTCCACAGTCTCCACAGGCTCAAAAAGGCTTCATGGTCTCCATAGGTGTCAATGCGCTACGTGCTCTTAACAGGCTCCACATTCTCTGTAGTGTCCTTGGGCTCCATACCTCAACAGGTTCCATGGACCCCATGGGTTTGATGTGATCAAAAGGATCCGAAGGCCTATACAGGCTCAACAAGCTCTCTGGGCATGCACAGGCTTCAAGAAACTCCACGGTCTTGACGGATGGCAGTGGATCCTTGGCTCAACCACCTCCACAGTCCTATAGGGGCTCCACAGGAATCTACAGTCTTCATGGGCTCCACAGGCTCTTAGGTCTGCTTAGGCTCCATGGGTTACACAAGGTCCACAAGCTTCTTGGGCATTTAGAGACTCCAAAGGTCTCACAGGCTCCACTGACTTACATAGGCTCCACACTCTCCATGAAATCTATGATCTCCACTGGCAGCACATGCTCCACAGGAGTCAATGACCTCTAGGGAACTGCATAGTGTCCACAGGTCTACAGGGGCTTCATTGACTCCACAGGCTCCATGGACTCCACAATTTCCACAGGCTCCATGTGTATGCACAGACTCCACAGGTTCCACAGATTTCACGGGCTCCCTGTCTTTCATGGGACTCGACAGGTGTCCTTTGACTCCAGAGTCTCCATGGGCTACTCAGTCTCCATGGCCTCCACAAGTGCAACTAGCTCCATGGACTCTATGGGCTTCACAGGGTGCACAGGTTCCACTGGTATACACAGCATCCGTGAGCTCCATGGGCTCATGGATTCCACAGACTCCATAGGCTCTACAATAGTTTACGTCTCCATGGGC
>JAKSZT010000754.1:0-19658 GCA_026826555.1 Tolypeutes matacus
TCATATATACCCTTTATCATTTTCAGAAAATTTCCGTCTATTCCTATGTTTTGTAGTGTTTTTATGAGGAAAGAGTGCTGTATTTTGTTGAATGCTTTTTCTGTATCTATAGAGATGATCATGTGATTTTTTTCTTTCAATCTGTTTATGTGGTGTATTATATTGATTGAACCATCCTTGCATACCCGGCATGAAACCCACTTGGTCATGGTGTATAATCCTTTTGATATGTTGTTGAATGCCTTTAGCAAGTATTTTGTTAAGGATTTTAGCATCTAGGTTCATTACAGAAATTGGTCTGTAATTTTCCTTTCTTGTGGTATCTTTATTTGGTTTTGGTATTAGGGTAATGTTTGCATCATAGAATGAGTTAGGTAATATTCCCCCTACTTCTATTTTTTGGAATAGCTTAAGTAGAATTGGTGTTAGCTCTTTCCGGAATGTTTGGTAGAACTCAGCTGTGAAGCCATCTGGTCCTGGACTCTTCTTAGTGGGGAAGTTTTTGATGAGTGAGTCTATCACTTTACTTGTAATTGGACTGTTGAGTTCATCTATTTCTTCTTTCATCAATGTCGGCTGTTTGTGGTTTTCTAGAAACTTGTCCATTTCCTCTAAATTGTCATTCTTGTTGGCATATAATTTTTCAAAGTATCCTCTTATGATACTCTTTATTTCTGTGGGGTCAGTAGTGATATCACCTTGCTCGTTCCTTATTTTGTGTATTTGCATCTGTTCTCTATTTTTCTTTGTTAGTCTGGCTAAGGGTTGATCAATTTTGTTGATATTATCGAAGAACCAACTTTTGGTTTTGTTTATTGTTTCCAGTGCTTTCTTATTCTCTATTTCACTTGGTTCTGCTCTTTGTTATTTCCTTGTTTCTACTTCCTTTAGGTTTAGTTTTCTGTTGTTTTTCCAATTCCTCCAAGTGTGCAGTTAGGTCTTCAATTTTAGCTCTTTCTTCCTTTTTAATATATTAATTTATGGCTATGAACTTCCCTCTCAGGACTGCTTTAGCTGCATCCCATAGGTTTTGATATGTTGTGTTGTCATTTTCATTAGTTTCAAGGTAGCTACTGATTTCTTTTGAGATTTCCTCTTTGACCCACTGTTTGTCTAAGAGTGTGTTGTTTAACTTCCACTTCCTTGTACCTAACCCGTTTCTCTGGCCCTTAGTGATTTCCAACTTCATTCCGTTGTGGTCGGAGAAATTACTTTGTATAATCTCAATCTTGCTGAATTCATTGAGTGTTGTTTTGTGGCCTAGCATGTGGTCTATTTTGGAGTATGTTCCATGTGCACTCGAGAAGAATGTAAATCCCACTGTATTTGGGTGTAGTGTTCTGTATATGTCTATTAAGTCCAGGTCTTCTAATGTATTGTTGAGTGCCTTAGTTTCTCTATTGATTCTCTGTCCAGATGTTCTGTCTAATGATGATAGTGGTGTGTTGAAGTCCCCTGCTATAATTGTAGAGGCATTTATTTCTCCTCTTAGTTTTTCCAGAGTTTGCCACACGTATTTTGAGGCACCCCGATTAGATGCATAATGTTGATGATTGTTCTCTCTTCTTGAGAGATTACTCCTTTTACTAAGATGTAGTGTCCATTATTTTATTTCCTTACTTCTTTCTATGTTCCCTTGAAGGCAAAAGGTTAGGGCCAGAGGAATCAAAAGATGTAAGGAAGTCAGAAGGATAATAGTAATACTGATAAATAATAGAAGAGGGGCAAAATGAGACTTAATGAGATGAATATTTAACTTGTGTAGACAGTGTAAAGTACTAGGGGAAAAAATGGAGTTCCTACAATGGACTGGGAAAACAAATGGAGGAATATATATATACAGTGATTTAGAAGGCTAGAATTCTGAGGAGGGAGAGAAATAGTAAAGAAAGGTCTGAAAGGAAAAAGTTAATACTAATTAAAAAAAAGAAAAGAAAACAAAATAGATGGAATAGAAATTGATACCCTTAAGTTGTGGGTCTATGAAAAAATGTTGTCTCTAAGAGCCACAACAGAAAACAGAAGGCAGAAAGATACAGGAAGGATAAGCGATAGTTTGTAATACAGAATCAATATATACAGCGAGTGGGAAATTACTGAAAAAGAAGCCCAGCAAAGAAGCTCAAGTTGGCAGCACCTAATTTAAAAAATATATATATATAGAAGAAAAAAGAAAGGGGGGAGGAAAGATGAAAGAAAAGCAAGAGACCAGAAAGAAACAGAGAGAAACCAAAGATCCACACAGGCAAGCAGCCAAACAGAGTTAAGGGGGGTCAATGATTCCCCTAGGGTCCACGTGGATCCTTCCTGCCTACTTGTGTTTATCAATCAATTTCCCCGTAGGGTTCTATATGCGGGTTCTATATGCAGGTTCTGAAGCAGCTTTTAGCTATTAAAGTAAATTAAAAAGAATTTGTTTTTCATTTATTGAAGTGACCTCAGTTGTTTTTTTTTTAATTTTTATTTTTTTAGCGAAATGTAGGACCCAAAATAATTCCTTCTCTAGACCAACCCCCTTACGGAAGGACCTTAGCTGGGCCCATGGAAATTAATCATGTATGTCCCACTATCTGGAATCCCCAGGTTAGCTGTAGTTGTGATGTTAGTCAGTGAGGAGTGCTAAAGATGGCCGATTCCGCCCCTTCTGGAGCCGAGCTCGAGCGTCACCAGGTTGCTAAGTAAATCAGTTTGAGTGCAGATTCGCGTCTGCTCTCAGCCTGATGCTGCTTCAGGTTGGCTTATCTGCTCCCCAAAGCTATGGGGCAGTGCAGGCAGCCAGATCAATGTCTAAAGATAAAAAAAATACCCTTCCCTGTCCTCCAACAGAACCCTCCCTCTTTTGGGAAGTGTCCCTTACTCCTGGCTCCGCAGAGGCCCGGGTCTTATCCCAGGGTCGCTAGGGAAATCAGCTCCATCCCCCGACCAGAATCCCCCCTCCGGTTCACTGGATGATGATTAGCTCGGTTGTTCTGTTCACACAAGGTCCAAGGGGCACCAGGCAGCCAGATCCCCAGAAAATAAAACTTTTTCCCCCTGCTCGGGGCTCCAAATGGCCGTTTTATTTTATTTTATTTTATTTTTTCTCCCTAACCGCGGGGCTCAGCTGTCTGTGCCAATCACCACCGGCAGCCTTAAAACTCACGAATATCTACCGTTCCGTCCACACCATTGATCTGCGCAGATAGATGTCCCAAGCTTCTCACTCCACGCGTGCACAGCACAGACCCCCGGGCAGGACCCCGTCCACAATCCGCCTTGCTCTGGGAGCTTGCAGTGTGTGCCCTCCTACACTAACGCCATCTTGGCCCCTCCCCCATAGCTTTTGATATGTTGTGTTTTCCTTTTCATTAGTTTCAATGTAGTTACTGATTTCTTTTGAGATTTCCTCCTTGACCCACTGTTTGTCTATGGGTGTGTTGTTTAACTTCCATATCCCTGTGCCTAGCCTGTTTCTCTGGCCCTTAGTGATTTCCAATTTTATTCCATTTTGGTCAGAGAAATTACTTTGTATAATCTCAATCTTTCTGAATTAATTGAGAGTTGTTCTGTGGCCTAGCACGTGGTCTATTTTGGAGTATGATCCATGTGCACTCAAGAAGAATGTAAATTCTGCCGTTTGGGGTGTAGTGTTCTGTATATGTCTATTAAGTCCAGGTCCTCTAATGTATTGTGGAGAGCCTTTGTTTCTTTATTGATTCTCTGTCTAGATGTTCTGTCTAATGATGATAATGGTGTATTAAAGTCCCCTGCTATAATTGTAGAGGCATTTATTTCTCCACTTAGTTTTTCCAGAGTTTGCCTCATTTATTTTGAGGCCCCCGATTAGGTGCATAAATGTTTATGATTGTTCTCTCTTCTTGAAACATTACCCCTTTTACTAATATATAGTGTCCATCTTTGTCTCGTACAATAGTTTTGCATTTAAAGTATATTTTGTCTGATATTAGAATAGCTACTTCTGCCCTTTTTTTGGTTATTGTTAGCTTGTAAAATGGTTTTCCAGCCATTCCCTTTCAGCCTCTTTGATTCCCTGGGTCGAAGGCAGGTTTCTTGTAGACAGCATATAGATGGATCATATTTTCTTATCCATTCTGCCAATCTGTGTCTCGATTGGTGAATTTAATCCATTAACATTCAGTGTTATTACTTGTAACAAATTTCTTACTTCAGCCATTTTTTCTTTGAGTTAATGTATGTCATATTTTGTTTTGTTTCTGTTTTTGTCTTTTTAGTTGTTTTTAAACTCTCCTCCAACTCTCTCTCTCTTGTTTTTTCTTTTCAACTTGTAGAACTTCCTTTAGTATTTCTTGAAGTGCAGGTTTCTTATTGACATACTCTCTTAATTTCTGTTTATCTGTGAATATTTTGAACTCTCCATCATTTTTGAATGCCAATTTTGCTGGATAGAGAATTCGTGGCTGGAAGTTTTTTTCTTTTAGTATTTTGACTATGTCATTCCACTCTCTTCTTGCCTCCATGGTTTCAGCTGAGAAATTAGCACTTAATCTTATTTTACTTCCCTTGTATGTGATGGTTCTCTTTTATCTTGCTGCCTTGAGTATTTTCTCTTTGTCTTGAGCATTGGACATTTTGACAAGTATATGTCTTGGAGTTCGCCTGTTGGGATTTATACTGTTTGGGGTGAGCTGTGCTTTCTGGATCTGCACATCCATCTCTCTCAATAGGGTTGGGAAGTTTTCAGCCATTATTTCCTTCAACACTCCTTCTGTTCCTTTTCCCTTCTCTTCTCCTTCTGGGATGACCATAATACTTATGTTTGTGCATTTTGTGTTGTCGGTTAATTCCCTGAGTCCCTGCTGGATGTTTTCTATCTTTTTGTCTATCTGTTCTACTATCTGTTTGATTTCAGTTGTATTTTCTTCCACATCACTAATTCTTTCTTCTGCCTGTTCAAATCTGCTGTTATGTGAATCCTGCATCTTTTTGATTTCTTGAATTATGCCATTGATCACCATCATATCCATTATCTTTTTGGGTAAGTTTGCAATTTCTTCAGTATGTTCTCCCAGTGTCTTCTTTATATCCTTAATCTCTTCCTTCACTTCTTTAAGTTGGTCCATGATATTTGTTTGGATAGCTTTGATTAGTTGTTCAATGTTCTGCATCACTTCCTGTTTTTCAGTGTGTTCATTGGACTGGTCCATGTTTTCCTGTTTCTCAATGTGGTTTGTAATTTTTTGTTGCTCTCTAGTCATCATTTTTTCTTGATGGTTTTTATTCAGTTGATTAGCTTCTCTCTCGTCTCTAGAATTTTATTTAGCTGGTTGTTCTGCATGTGTGTTAAGTTTTCTCTTTGATACTTTTTCTTTTATTTTATTTCCTTGCTTCTTTCTATATTCCCTTGAAGGCAAAAAATTAGGGCCAGAGGAATCAAAAGATGTGAGGAAGGAAGAAGGATAATAGTAATATTGAAAAAAGTTAGAAGAGGGGCCAAATGAGACTTACTGAAATGAATATTTAATTCATGTAGCTAGTGTAGAGTAATAGCGAAAAAAATGGAGTACCTACAATGCACTGGGAAACCAAATTGAGGAATATATATATAATGATTTAGAAGACTAGAATTATGAGGAGGGAGAGAAAGATTAAAGAAAGAGCTGAAAGGAAAAAGTTAATATTAATTAAAAAAGAAGAAAACAAAATAGATAGAATAGAAATTGACACCCTTAAGTTGTGGACAAAGGAAAAAATGTGGTATATATGTGCCACAACAGAAAGCAGATGGCAGAGAGATGAAGGAAGGATAAGAGATAGCTTGGAATACAAAATGAATATAGACAGAGAATGGGAAATTACTGAAGAAGATGCACAGCAAAGAAGAGACAAGGTAGCAGCACCTAATTTAAAAAAATGAAAGAAAAAAGAAAGGGGCGAGGAAAGAGGAAAGAAAAGCAAGAGACAACAAATAAATAGAGAAAATGCAAACAACCACACAAGCAAGCAATCAAACAAAGCTAAGGAGGATCAAGGGTCCCCATGGATCCTCTCTGCCTGCTTGTGTTTATCCATCAATTTCCCCACAGGGTTCTATATGCTGGTCCTGAAACAGCTTTTAGCTATTAAACTAAATTAAAAAGAATTTATTTTTCATTTATTAAATTGACCATCTCTATTTTTTTTGGCAAAATACAGGACCCAAAAAAAGTCCTCCTCTAGACCACCCTCTCACGGAGGGGACCCTAACTGGGCTCGTGGAAACTAATCAAGCACTTCCCATTTCCTGGCCTCCCTAGAGAAGCTGAAACTCTGATGTTAGTCAGTGCAGAATATTAAAGAAGGCCAACTCTGCCCCTTCTGGAGCTGAGCACCAGCATCACTGGGCTGCTGGTTAAACCAGGTTTCCTCAGCAGATTCGCCTCTCCCCTCAGCCTGTCGCTGCTTCAAGCTGGCTTATCTGGTCCCCAAATCTATGAGGGGGTCCAGGCAGCCAAACTGATGGAAAGAAAAAAAATCCCCTCCCTGTCCTTCGCCAGAACCCTGCCGCTCTCAGAGAGTGCCCCCTCTCCTGGCTTCGTGGGGCCCGGGCTTATCCCTGGGCAGCTAGGCAAATCGAATCCCTCTAGAGATTCACCCCTCCCCTTCACCAGGTGCCGATTCACTCCAGCTGTTTTGTTCACCCAAGCTGCAAGGGGTTCCAGGCAGCCAAACCCCCCAAAAATAAAGCTCTCTCTTGCCCCTTTGCCAGAGCCCCCCCCTCAGATATCACCCCTTACCACCAGGCCATTTGGAGCTGCAACTCCTGGCCAGCAGCCAGCTTTATTTATTTTTTTCCTCCTAAGTGTGGGGCTCAGCCATCTGTGTTAACCACCACAGGTAGGCTTAAAACTCACGAATCTCTACCTTTCAGTCCACACTGTTGATCTGCGCAGATAGATGTCCCAAGATTCTCACTCCACGCACCCACAGCACAGATCCCCGGGCAGGACACCATCCACAATCCTCCGTGCTCTGGGAGCTCTCCGTAAGTGCCCTGCTACACCAATGCCATCTTGCCCTGAATCTACCATTTTCCTTTTATCAGTAAATTTTGCTTAGTAAGAACTGGCTCCACCAAAGCACACTAACAAGCCAACCATTGTCTCCTGCAAGACCTATAACTAGATGCTATGCAGTTGATTTCTGAGCCCAAAATCATTCATATTCTGCCTAATTTTTTTGTCTGGGAATGGTACCAAAAAGAAATATTTACTAAGATTATCATGGTATATCTGTCACCTCCAACCTGCTTGATTTCTTGAATAGCTTTTACCATACGTGGCAGTACTGTCTGTCTGTAAGAAAAGCATGGCTCCTGGAGATTAACTGTTGACTACTGTGAATTAATAGCAAAAGTTAAGTAGAATTCCTATTAAATATTATATGCAGAACTTATAAGTTAATTCAGCAAGTCACAATACAGGCTCAATAAACAAAAATTGTATTTCTCCATTAAATTAAAATGAAATACAAAATATATTTTCATTAAAAATAGCATACAAAAATAGAAGACATAGCAATAAATTTAATAATACATGTGTAAAACCAGTACATAAAAACTACAAGAAATTGCTGAGAGAATCGAAGTAAAATGAAAATAAATGGATTGAAGGACTTGATATTGTTGATATAGAAATTCTTCTGAATTTGATCTATAGGTCCAATGCAATCCCAATGCAAAATCTAGCAAGCATTTCTACAGAATGAGGCAATCTGATTTTTAAATGGAAAAGCAAAGGACCTCAAAAAACCAAAACAATTCTTTAAAAAAGAACAGTTTCAGAAGACATACAACACTTGATTTTAAGACTTATTCTAAAGCTTCAGTAAAGTGTATAATATCGTAATAAGTAAAGATATATCTGTCAATGGTACAGAATAAAGGGTACAGAAATAGACCTTTATACACCCAACAAAATGGCTAAAATTAAAATCTGATGATACCAAGAGTTGAAAAATCAGTACTTAACCTTATTGAGATTTGCTTGTATGGATCAGGTTGCTTTTCTCTTGCCGCTTTCAGAACTCTCTCCTTTCACAGTCTGATTATCATGTGTCTGCCACGTTTCTCCTATTTTGGTTTTTTAGGATTTTTGAATGTGCCTATTCATGTATTTCATTAAATTTGGGAATTTTTCTGCCATTATTTCTTTGAATATTCCTTCTGCCCCTTTCTGTCTTTCTGCTCATTCTGGGACTCCCATAATGCATATATTGGTACACTTGATAGTGTCTTATGGTATCCTATGCTCTGTTCACTTTTTAAAATTCTTTTTTCTTTCTGCTCCTCAGCCTGAATCATTTCAAATTTTTTTTCTTTTGAACTCCGTGATTCTTCTGGCAGCTCCTATTTGCTGTTGAAGCCATCTAGGGAATTTTTCATTTTAGTTATTGTGGTCTTCAATCAAGTATTTCTGATTGGTTCCTCTTAAAATTTCTATTCCTTTATTGCATTTCTCATATTATTGATTCTTTGTTTTCTGCATACCATTTAGTTCTTTTGTTTTCCTTTATCTCCTTGAGCATATTGAAAGATTCTTCTTTTAATGTCTTTGTATGCTCTGTCCAAAGCCTGGTCCTCTTCTTTTATGGTTGCTAGAATTTTATCTTGTTCTTTTGGATCAAGGTCCATTATTTCCTTTGTCTTTGTTTTTCTTGTATTCTTTTGTCACATCCTACACATTTTTTAATATTTTAAGTGTTAACTATGAGCTGGATGTTTCTTAAGTTTGTATCCAGCTGGTGATATGACAAAGATTTCCTTGAGTGCCAGATGCTAAAAAAAATAAACAACCAAAAGGAGAATGTACTTTCACAGTATTTGCAAATTGTCTTGCTTTGGCTGGTGCTCTGTCTCAGAGCTTAGCCTTCCTATCAAGATCAGCTGGAGGTGAAGGTGAAATGCAGGGTCCTCTCTGCCTTATCTCAATCTGTGTGGAGGCTGCTTCTGTATTTGACTTGTGCTTGCTCATAGCCTCAGAAAGTCCTTGGTTTTTTTCCCCAATAATTTTAATGTCCCACTGATCTCTTTTAAATAGACTTTTTCCATCTCCTGGGTGCAATATTGTATGACCATGCAGGTTGTCCTTTGCCCCAGGATCAGTTTACTTAATTACTCTTTATCTGCTTGAGCTATTTTCCAGCTGCTTCTGTGCCTTTGTGACAAATTCTGGGAGGGGAGCCTTCCACATGATAGATTTGCACTGACATATAGACACCCCAGTATGCTCATAGGGGTTACTCTGTTACTTTTGGAACATGGCCAGGAGCCAATAAAAGGAGCACAGGCTGACTCCACACCATGCCAATGTGTGTGTGTTTGTGGGAGGGGGAAGGGACACCATAAGCTTTACCTACCATTTTTCAAGTTGCTTTTTCCTGATTCAGGACATGCCCACGTATTAAGATCTTTTTGTTTTTTCAGAGTTTTGGGGTAAATGGTTCTGCCAGATTTCACTAGTTGTTCAAAGATTCTGAGGGGAGTCATCAAGCTAGAACATCTTACAATACCATCTTGGTATAACAGAAGTCAGATGATATGAATTGTTGAGGATAATCTGGAGAAATTGGAGTCTTCATATATTGCCAGGAATGCAAGATAGGACAGCCACATTTTAAACAGCTTTCACATGAAATTTAAAATATGTACTTTTCACACAAACCAGCAATCCTACTTCTACATATCTTCCCAAAAGAAATGCAAGCAAATATCTACAGTAAAACTTGTATGTTAATGTTCATTGATACTTTATTCATAATAGTCCAAAATTTAAAACAATCCAAACTGGTGGATGGATAAACAAATTGTGGTATAGTCATACAACAGAATATTACACGATTAGTCATATCCAGTCAGGAGAAAGAAATGGCATAGGAATTTGAACATGGGAATTTTACTAAATTATGTACTGATAAAAAGGGATTACCCTCTAAGATAGGATAAAAAGAGAAACCTAAAGAATATGGTAGGCCTGAGGGAGAGCTTCCAAGAAAGCAATTAGCTTTATTAATTACTCCTAAAATTCAGGCACAGTACCACTGAATAATTCATTACCTAAAGGCTAAATTGTAAAGTTATCTTCCAATATCTTATATGTAAACTATTAATGGGAAGGAGGAGAAAGGAGAAAATGATTAGCATATACAAATAAACACACACATATAAACTGTAGATAGAAAATGTGACAATCTGCTCTAATAGTGATTTCTATAATTTATCATGAGCAACTAGTTTATAACTATGGTCATTTTGTTTTTCTACACATTTTCTTTGTCATTAATCAGAACCTCAGTTGTTTGGGGCAATTTTGCTGTTGAAGTTATGCAAACTTTAATTCTCAAAGAGTCCGAGCCTTTTATAGTCTTGCACATTTTGTTTGCTATA
Organism: Tolypeutes matacus; assembly: GCA_026826555.1. NCBI lineage: Eukaryota > Metazoa > Chordata > Mammalia > Cingulata > Chlamyphoridae > Tolypeutes > Tolypeutes matacus. The sequence goes on from JAKSZT010000754.1 coordinate 10,382, forward strand.
ACTTTCCACTAAAATTTACTATAAGGATGGAAATGTTATGAGAGGCTCAAGATAATTGCTATATGATCCAATATATTCACCATTGTCCCCATCATTTGGTAGCAGCAACCCAATTTGTCCTGATCATAGGAATCAAGGACTCCAGTAAGCAGAACAGGCCCTTATTTTACTTCTTGGTTTTGTGTCATTAAAAGCCCCAAATGATTAAATCTCATCTTCCAGTTCAATGGAATCATTGAATCCCGTAGTAGAAGCACTTCCCTCTTGGAAACCAAGTCCTACAAAACAGCAGATCTTCATTGCCAGTACAGGAATCCAAAATTTTCTTAGTATGTTATTAGGTAAAATAGTGAAAGGAGGTACTCCCAGTTGCACCCATTAGTTTCTGAATCCATGTATTCTAGTGTTCTGGCTATGGGGGACTAGGTGCCAAATAATAGGTACTAACTGAAAGCATGTACTGCATCCTGTAAGACAGAATCCTGTATGTTCAGTGTTATCTCTAACTGCTCCTACTGATTCTTCAGATAGCCATTCCAACTTTCAATTAGGTCAACCAATTCCAGGTGAAGGAGTAAAACTAGTTATTTTTATGGGCAGGAGCCTCTTGCTTCACTTTCTTGGAAATGAAATGAGCTCTTTATTCAGAGGCAAAGCATCACAGAATGCCATACAGGTGAATAAACATTTTACAATTGAACAGTTGGTGATGCTGACAGAAGTATCATAGACCAGGAGGAAAATCCATATCCAGAATAGGTCTTCCAGTGAAGGTGAATACCTGTTCCCTCCATGACAGAAGACATTCAGTGTAATTAATCTGATATCACATCACTACCTAGTCCACTCAGGGAATTATGCCATACAAGATGCTCAGCATGGTACTAGGCTTTTAGCAGATTAGGTAATCAAAAGCCATGTTAGTCAGGAGAAATTTGGTAAAGGGCAGTCCATGTTGTTCGGTTGATAGATAGACTCCATCTCTGCCATCATGACTGCTATAGAAAAAAGAGCTAAATTGCTCATGTGTACATTGAGAAATCACTGGATGGCAAGGGAAAGAGGCTAATTGATATTCACAGTATTTGTCGTGTTTTATACCTGATTCTTAAAAGACTACTCTATAATGGATACTCTTTGGTTGTCATTCATCTGTGACATAATTATCTTCAATGTTGCGCCCTTTCTGTGTGGCCCATCCACATATCTCTTCCACAGTCTTCCTTGTCTCAAATCTTCCAATCTGAGACCTTCCAGATAACTGACCATCTAGCCAAAATCAGCATCTGCTGATAAATCACTGCAGACTTATATTTTGACCATCTCTCATTCCAGACAAAATGGACACCCAAATGTCCCACTCTAATTTCTGCCTACTGGAAGGAGTTTTTTTTTTTTTTAACCTGTTTTTCAGGCTGATTCTTAAGTCTAGCTGTAGTACTGAAATTGTGAACTTAGTAAAACTAGGATGTGTAGACACATCTATAAATGAGATTGAATGTTTTCTTCCTTTGTTAATTGGTTTAAGATAATTACATAAAAAGTCATAGGCATGGATTGAGGAAGAGCAGACAGTGAAACATGATTAGTTGTCAAGTTCTCTGAGCCACCTGCTCATATAACTTACTCATTCATTCCAGAACTGTGAGAACTCAATCTATCCTATAGTTTTGTTATTTGATGATAGTTTGCTACTACACATGCTCAACCATATAGCTACTTTAATCAGATTACATCTAGTTCTTAATGGGAAGATCAGGTTGCTTAGTCAGTTTATACTGAGATACAGTGCAAGGGAGTAGTTGTTCCTCTAAGGAAGAAGAGTTCTATGAAGGAAATGACATAGATTTGCTCTAAAATCCTAGAGGTCTGTGCTGTAATTCTGCTAATGTTGCTTGCCAGATACTGCATCAGCATTGAATTTAATGAATAAAAGGTCCAAGTTGTAAACCAGCCTACACTTCAGACTGGAATTGCTTCAGAACTTTCTTTCCTTCGAGTCCCCATGTAAATCTGGCAGCATTACAAGTGATTATGTAATGAGTCAAAGTAGCAAACTCAAATGTGGCAAATGTAACTTCCAAAATCCAGAAGAAATCTCATCAAGTTTGGTACCTCTCCTTCCATGGTAAGTGATGTGAAGTGCAGTAATTTGTTTTTCACGTTGATGGGGATCTTTCAATATGCTCCAGAAATTGAAACCCACATAAAATTCAATTATATGGTAGACCCTGAATTCTCATGGGGTTTATCTTCTTCCTATTGTTCACAGATTAAAAAGAATCTAAAAGTCATTAGCTCTGTATTAGTCAGCAAAAGCGGTACTAATGCAAAATATCAATAATTGGTTGGTCTTTATAAAGGGTATTTATTTGGGGCAGAAGTCCACAGTTACCAGGCTATAAAGCATAAGTTTCTTCCCTCACCAAAGTCCATTGCCACGTATTGGAGCAAGACAGCTGCCGACGTTTGCCACGGTTCAGGCTTCTTGGGTTCCTCTCTTCCTGGGGCTGTGTTTCTCTCCAGGCTTAGCTCCTCTGTTTCCTCCATAAGGTCAGCTATAGTCTATTAGGCTCTCTAGGCTTTGCTTCTCTCCACAAGGCCAGCTGTGAACTCTCAGACAAATGGCTCATCTCTATGCCGGGGCCTTCTCTCCAGCATCAAAACTCCAACATCAAAACTGCTGCTGAAAACTGCTGCAACTCTGCTCTTTGTGATGCCTTTTATATTTCATTCCCCACCCACCAAGGGGTGGATCTCAACACCCTACTGACATGGCCCAGTCAATGCCCTAATAGAACTTAATCATGCCCAGATGAACAGATCAGTTTACAAGCATAATCCAATATATATTTTTGGAATTCATAATTACATCAAATTGCCCAAAGGCTACAAGCTCCAATTAGCATAAGGTCATCAATGGAGTGGAACAATATGATGTTATGTGAAATGTCAAGATGATCAGGATTTCTTCAGCCTATACTGTGACAATCAGCAAGAGAATTAACATAGCCACGTAAGCTAACTTCTTCTGGTGGTCTTTGCCAATTGGAATGGAGAAAAGGACATTTGATAGATTAATAACTCATGCCAAGAGTAAGGAACAATGTTGATTTGATCCACTAAAGATACTAAATCTGAGACTGAACATACACTTGGTTTCACTGCCTGATTAAGTTTACAATAGCCCAAAACAGGAAAGAGAAGCTCCCTCCCCCTGAAGTGTCCCCCCAGCTCCCTCTACAGATCATCATTGTCCCATCCAGCAAAGGAGGTATTTAAGTGATTCAGCTTCAGTATCACAAATTAGGTCAATAAAGGATAGTACTACTCAACAATAAAAAGGAACAACCTACAGATACATTCAACAATGTGGATGCATTCTGAAAAGGATTATACTAATTGAAGAGGTAAAAAACTTTATGATTACTGTAGTGTTATTGGGGTATAATTTATAAGCAGTAAAAGCCACCCATTTTAAGAGAACTTTTTTTTTCTTTTTACTTATCTGCCCGGTGGTCCTTCATCCTCAAAAAGATGACAGTCTGTTTCATGGTCCATGACCGTGGGCCTGAAACCACAGAAAGACACCAACAGATCAAATGTTTCCACTGCCCTTGCACACTGCTTCTGTTCCTTCTCTGCCAAGACACACTTAGCCAGATGAAACTAAAAGGAAGCACCATGCAATTGCATTTGTTGCAGCCACCGGCCTTGGGGTTGAAGGTCCACTGGAAGGTGGACTGGCAGCCGAAGCTGCAGAGTCTCCCAGCCATTATGCGAGACTGTTACTCTTTGAGGCAGACTTTGAAGTACATGTCACACTCATTGTAGGCTACTTTTATAAAAACATAATGTGACAGATGCCAGATTGGCAGTTGTCTGGGGACATAGTTGGGAAAGAGATAGACTGCAGATATTATTTATTGGGTGATGGAAACATCGTAATATTTCACTGTGGGATTGCATGAATGTATTCATTTTCAAAAACTTATCAAATTGTTCTCTTAAATGGGTGGCTTTTACTACAAACAAATTATACCTCAATAAATCTAATGTAATCTCCAGCGCAGTTAGCTCTTCAATGAGCTTCATTCTTTCTTTAATACCTTTGAAATAATTAATTTCAATCTCAAAAATTTGCCATGGCAATCAATATTTTGAGTTGTTGGATTTGTTTATTAATTCTTGAGTCCTTAAATAAGAATTAAATCCAACATTTTTATGTGTCTTAACAAGACTTTTGGCCTATAACAGGGACAAATCTTCTTTTGTAAATGTTTTTTAGCATCAGATTGATTAAATTACAACAACAATTGGTTATTAAAAGCTTACTTTCTATCTTCTGAGAATACACTACTGGGAATCAAACCTTTTGTATCAAATGACTCTGTAAAGCACTTACTGCAGCAAAGTGTGCGTTTTGATTATCTGGTTTTTTCAAGTATGTAAAACAAACCTCCTGGTTTCTCATAATTTAATTAGAGCATGATGTGGTAACTTACCAGGAGATATCCAGAACATCTACTGGATACCATACTTTGTTGACTAGGTAATGGAAGGATCACAACTATTTATTGTTTTGGCAAAACAGAGTTAATACATGAGCAAACACTTGGATGCGCACACTTTGGGAAAGTTTTAATATCAATTAATCAATAAAGATAAAAGGCTAAGGACTGTGGCAAGATGGTGTGGGATTAGGCAGGCAAGGTTCAACACTATCACAAAAACAAGGAAGAAAGAGGAAAAAGCCAACTGAGGGACCTGCTTTTGGGGTCAGCAGACCAGGACAGTACTAAACAACTCACAGGAAGGTGAGGGACAGAGAGATAAAGAAGCCAAAACAACAAACACGAGTTACCAAGCCCCTATGGCTGCCAGGAATGATTCCCTTCCCCTACCCCCAAGATATAAGAGGCGGTAAAACCCCTATCTTATTGCAGATGACTGAGAGGGAAGCAGATGTCTTCCTCCCTGTCAGCTGTTACAAGAGAAAAGGGAGGGGGAGTTGGGGGACATTTCTTCAGGAAATCCACCCAGTGGAGCCTGCTTTGATTCTTAGCTCTGGACAGGCAAAAATAAAGGAAAACAGAGAGATACCTCCATGGAAAAGTGTGTCAATATGCACCATCTGCTGGCCACACTTGAAATTTCATTTTAAAAAAACTGCACTTGGAACTCTCTGTTCTCTACTTCTGGGAGAAAATCTGTGCCCCGTAGTGAGTCCCTGGCATGATTTGATAACTTAAGGTGGGTAGTTTTTAAGATATAACGTAAGTTGAAATATCAAATAAGAGCTGTGAAAACATAACAATACCAAAGAGAGAGAAATTGGCCATCAGATTAAATTCACCAACATATTCAGATGCCTAGACATCAACAAAACATTACAAGCCATACTAGGAAACAGGAAGTGATGCCCCAGCCAAAGGAACAAAAAATATCCTGAAGATATACAAGATTTAAAACAATTAATCAATGATGAACACACAGCTCTCCTTAATCAATTTAAACAATTGAAAGTATATATTTAAAAAGAGATAAAGGATATTAAGAAGACACTGGGTGAGCATAAAGAATAATTTGAAGGTCTGCAAAGAAAAGTAAGAGAACTTATGGGAATGAAAAAAGGATGGATGAGATTAAAAATACATTAGAGGTACATAAGAGCATATTTGAATTATATGAAGACAGAATTAGTGATTTCAAAGACAGAACATCTGAACTGGAAAAGACAGGAAAACAGAAAGGAAAACAGTGGGAAAAATGGATCAGGGATTCAGGGAATTGAATAGCAATGCAGAATGCAAAAACATACACATTATCAGTGTCCCAGAAGGAGAAAAAAAATGGAAAAGGGGTAGAAAGAATATTTGAGGAAATAATGACTGAAAACTTCTCAACCTTTATGAAAAACATATATATCAAAATTTAAGAAGAACAACATACCCCAAACAGAATTAATCCAAATATACCTACTTGGAGACACTTACTATTGAGAATGACAAATATCAGAGATAAAGAGAAGATTCTGCAAGCAGAAAGAAAAAAGAAATACATCAAATACAAAAGAGCCTCAATAAGATTAAGTGTCAACCTCTCATCAGAAACAATGGAGGAGAGAAGAAAGTGGTATGATGTATTTAAGGTACTGAAAGTGAAAACCTGCCAGCTAAGAATTCTGAATCTGGCAAAACTGTCCTTCAAAATGAAGGGGAGTTCAATGTCTTCACAGACAAACAAAAAACTTATAGAATATGTTACCAAAAGACCAGAATTACAAGTTATACTAAAAGGAGTGCTGCAGCCTGAAAAGAAAAAAGAGTAAGGGCAAAGGACTTGGAGAAGAGTATAGAAATGAAGATTATTACAAAAGATAAATTAAAGGGTAAAAAGGTAAACAATAGTAGGAAATGACAACAGAAAGCCAAAGGTTAAAATGGATGAAGTAAGTAATACCTTTACAGCAATAATATTGAATGTTAATGGCTTGAATTCCCCAATCAAAAGGCATAGACTGATAGAATACATTAAAAAAAAAAACATAGAAGCCATCAATATGCTGTCTACAAGAGACTCAACTCAGACATAAGGACATAACCAGGTTAAAAGTGAAAGGATGGAAAAAGATATTCCATGAAAATAGTAACCAAAAAAGAACTGAAATAGTGATACTAATATCAGACAAAATAAATTTTAAATGCAAAACTGTTTTAAAGGATGAAGAAAGTAATTATTTATTAATAAAATGGGGTAATTAAGCAAGAAGAAATAGCTATATTAAATATTTATGCACCTAACCTCAGTGCCCCAAGATACATGAGACTCACACTGGCAAAGCTGAAGGGAGAAATAGATGCCTTTATAATAATACTTGGAGACTTCAATACACCACTCTCAGTATTGGATTGAACATCTGGACAGAGGATGAATAAAGAAACAGAGAACTTGAGTAATATGATAAATGAACCAGATCTAACAGATATCTGTAGACATTGCACCCCAAAACAGCAGAATATATGTTATTTTCAAGTGCCCATGAATTGTTCTCCAAGATAGATGATATGTTGGGTGACAAGACAAGTCTCAATAAATTTAACAAGACTGAAATTATACAAAACACTCTGATCATAACAGAATGAAGCTGGAAATAGAAAAGATACAGAAAAAGGAAAAAACCATAAATATATGGAATTAAACAACAACTTAAATAATCAGTGGGACAAAGAAAAAATTGCAAGAAAATTCAGCAAATATCTTGAGAGGAATGGAGATGAGAACACAATATATCAAACCCTATGGGCCACCACAAAGGCAATGCTTAGAGGGAACTTTATAGATGTCAATGCTTACATTAAAAAAGAATAAAGAGCTAATATTGAAGATCTAACTGCACTCCTGGAGAAACTGGAAAAAGAACAGCCAAATAATCCCAAACTAAAACAAAGGAAAGAAATGGTAATGATCAAAGCTGAAATAAATAAAATGAAGAACAAAACCACAATAGAAAGAATCAACAAAACCAAAGTTTGGTTCTTTGCGAAGACCAAGAAAATCTACAAACGTTTAGCTAGAGTGAGAAAGAAAAGAAACACATGAACCACCTACGCTGACCCTAGAAGAAATAGAAGACCTTAATGAACCAATCACAAGAGAAGAGATTGAAATAGTCATCAAATACCTCCTAAAGATGGAAATCTCATGACCAGATGGCTTCACAGGTGAATTCAACCAATCATTCAAAGGTTACCTAATACCAGTCTGGTTCAAGTGCTTCCAAAAAATTGAACAGGAAAGAATGTTACCAAACTCATTCTATGAAACCACAATCACACTAATACCAAAAGTAGTGAAAGATACTATGGAAAAGGAAAACTATAGATCAATATTTCTAATGAATATAGATGCAAAAATCCTCAACAAAATACTTGCACACTGAATCCAAAAGCAAATTAAAAGAATTATACACTACAATCAAGTGGTTTTTATTCCAGGTGTGCATGGGTGGTTCAATACAAGAAAATCAATTACTGTAATAAACCACATTGATAAAGTGAAGATGAAAAATCATATGATCCTCTCTAGTCATGCAGAAAAGGCATTTGACAAAATACAGCACCATTTCTTGATTAAAAAAACACTCCAAATGAGGAATAGAAAAAAATCTTTCTCAATATGGAAAAGAGTATATATGTAAAACCTCCAATTGGCATTGTACTGAATGGTGAAAGACTGAAAGCTTTCCTGCTGAGATTAGGAATACGACAAGGATGCCCACTGTCACCATTTTTATTCAATATTGTGCTATAAGTTCTAGCTAGAGCAATTAGGCTGAAGAGATAAAACATACCCAAATAGGAAAGAAAGAAGTAAAACTTTCACTATTGGCTGATGGCATGATCCTATATGTAGAAAATCCTGAAAAATCCACAGCAAATCTACTAGAATTAATAGATGAGTTCATTAAAGTGGTGGGATATAAGATCAATATGCAAAAATCAATAACATTTCTATATACTACTAATGTGCATTCTGAGGAGGAAATCAGAAAAATATCCATTTATAATAGCGTCTAAAAGAATCAAATATTTAGGAATAAACTTAACCAAGGACATAAAGTTCCTGTATTCAGAAAACTACAAGCCTTTTTTAAAAGAAACTGAAGACTTAAATGGAAGGATATTCCATGTTCATGGATAAGAAGACTAAATATCTTTAAGATGCCAATTCTACCCAAACTGATTTACAGATTCAACACAATCACCCCCAAAATTCCCAACAGCCTTTTTCACAGAAATCAAAAAGCCTGTAATCAAATTTATGTGGAAGGGTAGGGGCAGAGAATAACAAAAAATATATATCTTGAAAAAGAAGAATAGAGTTGGAGGACTCTCACTTGCTGTCTTTAAAGCATATCACTTAGCTACAGTGGTAAAAACAGCATGGCACTGGCACAAGGACATAAATAAGATTGACCAATGGAATTGAATAGAGAACTCAAAACTCAACCCTCACATCTAAAATCAAGTGACTTTTGACAAGGCTTTAAGCCCTCCCAGCTGCACCAGAACATTCTATTTACCAAATAGTGCTGGGAGGACTGAACAGCCATATATTAAAAAAAGAGAGAAAGAATACCCCTATCTCACACCTTATACAAAAACTAACTCAAAATTAACAAAGGACCAAAATATAAAAACAACAACCATAACTCCTAGAAGAAAATGTATGAAAACATTTTCAAGAACTTGTGGTAGGCAGTTTTCTTAAACCT
>JAKSZT010000754.1:19758-36155 GCA_026826555.1 Tolypeutes matacus
CTTCCCCTCTAAATCTGTTTCCTCTATTGTACATTTCTGCTATTTCTGTCTCTTCAGCCACAAATATTTATTTTTAAAGCAGTTTTATTGAGATATAGTCACATATCATATGATGCCTCCAAAGTGTATAATCAGTGGCTTTGGGTATAATCACAATGTTGTAAATTCATCTTCTCAAAAATTTTAGAAAATTTCATTACTCACAAAAGAAAGACCCCACACTGCTTAGCATTCCTTCCCCAGCCCTACATAACCACTAATCTAATTTCATCTCATAAATTGATTTATATTTACATTTTATATAAATGAAATCATACAATATGTAGTACTCTGTGTCTGGTATATTTTACTTACTTTAATGTTTTTGTTTTGTCTGATATTAACATTTTGTAGTATTAACCTACATTTGTTCAGCTTCAAAGAAAAATGTTCTTATATATACAACTTTACCCTTATTCATATTACACATACTATATATTTCTCATAATGTATTTAGTTCATAATAGTGCAATCATGCAGCACTTGTCCTTTGATTGGTTTGTTTCACTTAATATAATGTCCTCCAGGTTCATCCATGTTGTCATATGTTTCATTACTTTCTTTCTTCCTACCGCTACACAATATTCCATCGTGTGTATACACCACAAATTATTTATCCATTCATCATTTGATGGACACCTTGTTTCCAACTTTTACCTATCATGAATAACACTGTCATGAATATTGGTGTACAGGGTCTATTCGTGTCACTGCTCTCAGTTCTTCTGGGTATATACCTAGAAATGGTATTGCCAGGTGCCATAGCAAGTCTATACTCAACTTCCATAGGAACTGCCACACAGTCCTCCACAGTGGCTGTACCATTCTACTTTCCCAACAACAGTGAATAAGCTTTCCTATCTCTCCACAACTTTTCCAATATTTACAGTTTTCTGACTTTTTAATAGTGGCCAATCTACTAGGTGTGAAATTATATCTCATAGATGATTTTCATCTTTTTGACAAAGTCCTTTGAGATGCAGAAGTGTTGAATTTTGAGGGGGTCCCATTTATCTATGGTTTCTTTTTTTTGCTTATGCTTTGGGTGTAAGGTTTAAGAAAACTGCCTACCACAAGTTCTTGAAAATGTTTTCATATATTTTCTTCTAGGAGTTATGGTGGTTGTTTTTATATTTTGGTCCTTTGTTAATTTTGAGTTAGTTTTTGTATAAGGTGTGAGATAGGGGTATTCTTTCTCTCTTTTTTTAATATATGGCTGTTCAGTCCTCCCATCACTATTTGGTAAATAGAATGTTCTGGTGCAGCTGGGAGGGCTTAAAGCCTTGTCAAAAGTCACTTGATTTTAGATGTGAGGGTTGAGTTTTGAGTTCTCTATTCAATTCCATTGGTCAATCTTATTTATGTCCTTGTGCCAGTGCCATGCTGTTTTTACCACTGTAGCTAAGTGATATGCTTTAAAGTCAGCAAGTGAGAGTCCTCCAACTCTATTCTTCTTTTTCAAGATATATATTTTTTGTTATTCTCTGCCCCTACCCTTCCACATAAATTTGATTACAGGCTTTTTGATTTCTGTGAAAAAGGCTGTTGGGAATTTTGGGGGTGATTGTGTTGAATCTGTAAATCAGTTTGGGTAGAATTGGCATCTTAAAGATATTTAGTCTTCTTATCCATGAACATGGAATATCCTTCCATTTAAGTCTTCAGTTTCTTTTAAAAAAGGCTTGTAGTTTTCTGAATACAGGAACTTTATGTCCTTGGTTAAGTTTATTCCTAAATATTTGATTCTTTTAGATGCTGTTATAAATGGATATTTTTCTGATTTCCTCCTCAGAATGCACATTAGTAGTATATAGAAATGTTATTGATTTTTGCATATTGATCTTATATCCCACCACTTTAATGAACTCATCTATTAATTCTAGTAGATTTGCTGTGAATTTTTCAGGATTTTCTACATATAGGATCATGCCATCAGCCAATAGTGAAAGTTTTACTTCTTCCTTTCCTATTTGGGTATGTTTTATCTCTTCAGCCTAATTGCTCTAGCTAGAACTTATAGCACAATATTGAATAAAAATGGTGACAGTGGGCATCCTTGTCGTATTCCTAATCTCAGCAGGAAAGCTTTCAGTCTTTCACCATTCAGTACAATGCCAATTGGAGGTTTTACATATATACCCTTTTCCATATTGAGAAAGATTTTTTTCTATTCCTCATTTGGAGTGTTTTTTTAATCAAGAAATGGTGCTGTATTTTGTCAAATGCCTTTTCTGCATGACTAGAGAGGATCATATGATTTTTCATCTTCACTTTATCAATGTGGTTTATTACAGTAATTGATTTTCTTGTATTGAACCACCCATGCACACCTGGAATAAAAACCACTTGATTGTAGTGTATAATTCTTTTAATTTGCTTTTGGATTCAGTGTGCAAGTATTTTGTTGAGGATTTTTGCATCTATATTCATTAGAAATATTGATCTATAATTTTCCTTTTTCATAGTATCTTTCACTGCTTTTGGTATTAGTGTGATTGTGGTTTCATAGAATGAGTTTGGTAACATTCTTTCCTGTTCAATTTTTTGGAAGCACTTGAACCAGACTGGTATTAGGTAACCTTTGAATGATTGGTAGAATTCACCTGTGAAGCCATCTGGTCATGAGATTTCCATCTTTAGGAGGTATTTGATGACTATTTCAATCTCTTCTCTTGTGATTGGTTCATTAAGGTCTTCTATTTCTTCTAGGGTAAGCGTAGGTGGTTCATGTGTTTCTTTTCTTTCTCACTCTAGCTAAACTTTTGTAGATTTTCTTGGTCTTCACAAAGAACCAAACTTTGGTTTTGTTGATTCTTTCTATTGTGGTTCTGTTCTTCATTTTATTTCTTTCAGCTTTGATCATTACCATTTCTTTCCTTTGTTTTAGTTTGGGATTATTTGGCTGTTCTTTTTCCAGTTTCTCCAGGAGTGCAGTTAGATCTTCAATATTAGCTCTTTATTCTTTTTTAATGTAAGCATTGACATCTATAAAGTTCCCTCTAAGCATTGCCTTTGTGGTGGCCCATAGGGTTTGATATATTGTGTTCTCATTTCCATTCCTCTCAAGATATTTGCTGAATTTTCTTGCAATTTTTTCTTTGTCCCACTGATTATTTAAGTTGTTGTTTAATTCCATATATTTATGGTTTTTTCCTTTTTTCTGTATATTTTCTATTTCCAGCTTCATTCTGTTATGATCAGAGTGTTTTGTATAATTTCAATCTTGTTAAATTTATTGAGACTTGTCTTGTCACCCAACATATCATCTATCTTGGAGAACAATTCATGAGCACTTGAAAATAACATATATTCTGCTGTTTTGGGGTGCAATGTCTACAGATATCTGTTAGATCTGGTTCATTTATCATATTACTCAAGTTCTCTGTTTCTTTATTCATCCTCTGTCCAGATGTTCAATCCAATACTGAGAGTGGTGTATTGAAGTCTCCAAGTATTATTATAAAGGCATCTATTTCTCCTTTCAGCTTTGCCAGTGTGAGTCTCATGTATCTTGGGGCACTGAGGTTAGGTGCATAAATATTTAATATAGCTATTTCTTCTTGCTTAACTACCCCATTTTATTAATAAATAATTACTTTCTTCACCCTTTAAAACAGTTTTGCATTTAAAATTTATTTTGTCTGATATTAGTATCACTATTTCAGTTCTTTTTTGGTTACTATTTGCATGGAATATCTTTTTCCATCCTTTCACTTTTAACCTGGTTATGTCCTTATGTCTGAGTTGAGTCTCTTGTAGACAGCATATTGATGGCTTCTATTTTTTTTTTAATGTATTCTATCAGTCTATGCCTTTTGATTGGGGAATTCAAGCCATTAACATTCAATATTATTACTGTAAAGGTATTACTTACTTCATCCATTTTAACCTTTGGCTTTCTGTTGTCATTTCCTACTATTGTTTACCTTTTTACCCTTTAATTTATCTTTTGTAATAATCTTCATTTCTATACTCTTCTCCAAGTCCTTTGCCCTTACTCTTTTTTCTTTTCAGGCTGCAGCACTCCTTTTAGTATAACTTGTAATTCTGGTCTTTTGGTAACATATTCTATAAGTTTTTTGTTTGTCTGTGAAGACATTGAACTCCCCTTCATTTTGAAGGACAGTTTTACCAGATTCAGAATTCTTAGCTGGCAGGTTTTCACTTTCAGTACCTTAAATACATCATACCACTTTCTTCTCTCCTCCATTGTTTCTGATGAGAGGTTGGCACTTAATCTTATTGAGGCTCTTTTGTATTTGATGTATTTCTTTTTTCTTTCTGCTTGCAGAATCTTCTCTTTATCTCTGATATTTGTCATTCTCAATAGTAAGTGTCTCCAAGTAGGTATATTTGGATTAATTCTCTTTGGGGTATGTTGTTCTTCTTAAATTTTGATATATATGTTTTTCCTAAAGGTTGAGAAGTTTTCAGTCATTATTTCCTCAAATATTCTTTCTACCCCTTTTCCATTTTTTTCTCCTTCTGGGACACTGATAATGTGTATGTTTTTGCATTCTGCATTGCTATTCAATTCCCTGAATCCCTGATCCATTTTTTCCACTGTTTTCCTTTCTGTTTTCCTGTCTTTTCCAGTTCAGATGTTCTGTCTTTGAAATCACTAATTCTGTCTTCATATAATTCAAATATGCTCTTATGTACCTCTAATGTATTTTTAATCTCATCCATCCTTTTTTCATTCCCATAAGTTCTCTTACTTTTCTTTGCAGACCTTCAAATTATTCTTTATGCTCACCCAGTGTCTTCTTAATATCCTTTATCTCTTTTTAAATATATACTTTCAATTGTTTAAATTGATTAAGGAGAGCTGTGTGTTCATCATTGATTAATTGTTTTAAATCTTGTATATCTTCAGGATATTTTTTATTCCTTTGGCTGGGGCATCACTTCCTGTTTCCTAGTATGGCTTGTAATGTTTTGTTGATGTCTAGGCATCTGAATATGTTGGTGAATTTAATCTGGTGGCCAATTTCTCTCTCTTTGGTATTGTTATGTTTTCACAGCTCTTCTTTGATATTTCAACTTACGTTATATCTTAAAAACTACCCACCTTAAGTTATCAAATCATGCCAGGGACTCACTACGGGGCACAGATTTTCTCCCAGAAGTAGAGAACAGAGAGTTCCAAGTGCAGTTTTTTTAAAATGAAATTTCAAGTGTGGCCAGCAGATGGTGCATATTGACACACTTTTCCATGGAGGTATCTCTCTGTTTTCCTTTATTTTTGCCTGTCCAGAGCTAAGAATCAAAGCAGGCTCCACTGGGTGGATTTCCTGAAGAAATGTCCCCCAACTCCCCCTCCCTTTTCTCTTGTAACAGCTGACAGGGAGGAAGACATCTGCTTCCCTCTCAGTCAGCTGCAATGAGATAGGGGTTTTACCGCCTCTTATATCTTGGGGGTAGGGGAAGAGAATCATTCCTGGCAGCCATAGGGGCTTGGTAACTCGTGTTTGTTGTTTTGGCTTCTTTATCTCTCTGTCCCTCACCTTCCTGTGAGTTGTGAAGTACTGTCCTGGTCTGCTGACCCCAAAAGCAGGTCCCTCAGTTGGCTTTTTCCTCTTTCTTCCTTGTTTTTGTGATAGTGTTGAACCTTGCCTGCCTAATCCCACACCATCTTGCCACAATCCTTAGCCTTTTATCTTTATTGATTAATTGATATTAAAACTTTCCCAAAGTGTGCATCCAAGTGTTTGCTCATGTATTAACTCTGTTTTGCCAAAACAATAAATAGTTGTGATCCTTCCATTACCTAGTCAACAAAGTATGGTATCCAGCAGATGTTCTGGATATCTCCTGGTAAGTTACCACATCATGCTCTAATTAAATTATGAGAAACCAGGAGGTTTGTTTTACATACTTGAAAAAACCAGATAATCAAAACGCACACTTTGCTGCAGTAAGTGCTTTGCAGAGTCATTTGATACAAAAGGTTTGATTCCCAGTAGTGTATTCTCAGAAGATAGAAAGTAAGCTTTTGATAACCAATTGTTGTTGTAATTTAATCAATCTGATGCTAAAAAACATTTACAAAAGAAGATTTGTCCCTGTTATAGGCCAAAAGTCTTGTTAAGACACATAAAAATGTTGGATTTAATTCTTATTTAAGGACTCAAGAATTAATAAACAAATCCAACAACTCAAAATATTGATTGCCATGGCAAATTTTTGAGATTGAAATTAATTATTTCAAAGGTATTAAAGAAAGAATGAAGCTCATTGAAGAGCTAACTGCGCTGGAGATTACATTAGATTTATTGAGGTATAATTTATTTGTAGTAAAAGCCACCCATTTAAGAGAACAATTTGATAAGTTTTTGAAAATGAACACATTCATGCAATCCCACAGTGAAATATTAGGATGTTTCCATCACCCAATAAATAATATCTGCAGTCCATCTCTTTCCCAACTATGTCCCCAGACAACTGCCAATCTGGCATCTGTCACATTATGTTTTTATAAAAGTAGCCTACAATGAATGTGACATGTACTTCAAAGTCTGCCTCAGAGAGTAACAGTCTTGCATAATGGCTGGGAGACTCTGCAGCTTCGGCTGCCAGTCCACTTTCCAGTGGACCTTCAACCCCAAGGCCGGTGGCTGCAACAAATGCAATTGCATGGTGCTTCCTTTTAGTTTCATCTGGCTAAGTGTGTCTTGGCAGAGAAGGAACAGAAGCAGTGTGCAAGGGCAGTGGAAACATTTGATCTGTTGGTGTCTTTCTGTGGTTTCAGGCCCACGGTCATGGACCATGAAACAGACTGTCAGCTTTTTGAGGATGGGGGACCACCGGGCAGATAAGTAAAAAGAAAAAAAAAGTTCTCTTAAAATGGGTGGCTTTTACTGCTTATAAATTATACCCCAATAACACTACAGTAATCATAAAGTTTTTTACCTCTTCAATTAGTATAATCCTTTTCAGAATGCATCCACATTGTTGAATGTATCTGTAGGTTGTTCCTTTTTATTGTTGAGTAGTACTATCCTTTATTGACCTAATTTGTGATACTGAAGCTGAATCACTTAAATACCTCCTTTGCTGGATGGGACAATGATGATCTGTAGAGGGAGCTGGGGGGACACTTCAGGGGGAGGGAGCTTCTCTTTCCTGTTTTGGGCTATTGTAAACTTAATCAGGCAGTGACACCAAGTGTATGTTCAGTCTCAGATTTAGTATCTTTAGTGGATCAAATCAACATTGTTCCTTACTCTTGGCATGAGTTATTAATCTATCAAATGTCCTTTTCTCCATTCCAATTGGCAAAGACCACCAGAAGAAGTTAGCTTACCTGGCTATGTTAATTCTCTTGCTGATTGTCACAGTATAGGCTGAAGAAATCCTGATCATCTTGACATTTCACATAACATCATATTGTTCCACTCCATTGATGACCTTATGCTAATTGGAGCTTGTAGCCTTTGGGCAATTTGATGTAATTATGAATTCCAAAAATATATATTGGATTATGCTTGTAAACTGATCTGTTCATCTGGGCATGATTAAGTTCTATTAGGGCATTGACTGGGCCATGTCAGTAGGGTGTTGAGATCCACCCCTTGGTGGGTGGGGAATGAAATATAAAAGGCATCACAAAGAGCAGAGTTGCAGCAGTTTTCAGCAGCAGTTTTGATGTTGGAGTTTTGATGCTGGAGAGAAGGCCCCGGCATAGAGATGAGCCATTTGTCTGAGAGTTCACAGCTGGCCTTGTGGAGAGAATCAAAGCCTAGAGAGCCTAATAGACTATAGCTGACCTTATGGAGGAAACAGAGGAGCTAAGCCTGGAGAGAAACACAGCCCCAGGAAGAGAGGAACCCAAGAAGCCTGAACTGTGGCAAACGTCGGCAGCTGTCTTGCTCCAACACGTGGCAATGGACTTTGGTGAGGGAAGAAACTTATGCTTTATAGCCTGGTAACTGTGGACTTCTACCCCAAATAAATACCCTTTATAAAGACCAACCAATTATTGATATTTTGCATTAGTACCGCTTTTGCTGACTAATACAGAGCTAATGACTTTTAGATTCTTTTTAATCTGTGAACAACAGGAAGAAGATAAACCCCATGAGAATTCAGGGTCTACCATATAATTGAATTTTATGTGGGTTCAATTTCTGGAGCATATTGAAAGATCCCCATCAACGTGAAAAACAAATTACTTCACTTCACATCACTTACCATGGAAGGAGAGGTACCAAACTTGATGAGATTTCTTCTGGATTTTGGAAGTTACATTTGCCACATTTGAGTTTGCTACTTTGACTCATTACATAATCACTTGTAATGCTGCCAGATTTACATGGGGACTCGAAGGAAAGAAAGTTTTGAAGCAATTCCAGTCTGTAGTGTAGGCTGGTTTATAACTTGGACCTTTTATTCATTAAATTCAATGCTGATGCAGTATCTGGCAAGCAACATTAGCAGAATTACAGCACAGACCTCTAGGATTTTAGAGCAAATCTATGTCATTTCCTTCATAGAACTCTTCTTCCTTAGAGGAACAACTACTCCCTTGCACTGTATCTCAGTATAAACTGACTAAGCAACCTGATCTTCCCCTTAAGAACTAGATGTAATCTGATTAAAGTAGCTATATGGTTGAGCATGTGTAGTAGCAAACTATCATCAAATAACAAAACTATAGGATAGATTGAGTTCTCACAGTTCTGGAATGAATGAGTAAGTTATATGAGCAGGTGGCTCAGAGAACTTGACAACTAATCATGTTTCACTGTCTGCTCTTCCTCAATCCATGCCTATGACTTTTTATGTAATTATCTTAAACCAATTAACAAAGGAAGAAAACATTCAATCTCATTTATAGATGTGTCTACACATCCTAGTTTTACTAAGTTCACAATTTCAGTACTACAGCTAGACTTAAGAATCAGCCTGAAAAACAGAGGTTAAAAAAAAAAAACTCCTTCCAGTAGGCAGAAATTAGAGTGGGACATTTGGGTGTCCATTTTGTCTGGAATGAGAGATGGTCAAAATATAAGTCTGCAGTGATTTATCAGCAGATACTGATTTTGGCTAGATGGTCAGTTATCTGGAAGGTCTCAGATTGGAAGATTTGAGACAGAAGACTGTGGAAGAGATATGTGGATGGGCCACACAGAAAGGGCACAACATTGAAGATAATTATGTCACAGATGAATGAAAACCAAAGAGTATCCATTATAGAGTAGTCTTTTAAGAATCAGGTATAAAACACGACAAACACTGTGAATATCAATTAGCCTCTTTCCCTTGCCATCCAGTGATTTCTCAATGTACACATGAGCAATTTAGCTCTTTTTTCTATAGCAGTCATGATGGCAGAGATGGAGTCTATCTATCAACCGAACAACATGGACTGCCCTTTACCAAATTTCTCCTGACTAACATGGCTTTTGATTACCTAATCTGCTAAAAGCCTAGTACCATGCTGAGCATCTTGTATGGCATAATTCCCTGAGTGGACTAGGTAGTGATGTGATATCAGATTAATTACACTGAATGTCTTCTGTCATGGAGGGAACAGGTATTCACCTTCACTGGAAGACCTATTCTGGATATGGATTTTCCTCCTGGTCTATGATACTTCTGTCAGCATCACCAACTGTTCAATTGTAAAATGTTTATTCACCTGTATGGCATTCTGTGATGCTTTGCCTCTGAATAAAGAGCTCATTTCATTTCCAAGAAAGTGAAGCAAGAGGCTCCTGCCCATAAAAATAACTAGTTTTACTCCTTCACCTGGAATTGGTTGACCTAATTGAAAGTTGGAATGGCTATCTGAAGAATCAGTAGGAGCAGTTAGAGATAACACTGAACATACAGGATTCTGTCTTACAGGATGCAGTACATGCTTTCAGTTAGTACCTATTATTTGGCACCTAGTCCCCCATAGCCAGAACACTAGAATACATGGATTCAGAAACTAATGGGTGCAACTGGGAGTACCTCCTTTCACTATTTTACCTAATAACATACTAAGAAAATTTTGGATTCCTGTACTGGCAATGAAGATCTGCTGTTTTGTAGGACTTGGTTTCCAAGAGGGAAATGCTTCTACTAGGGGATTCAATGATTCTATTGAACTGGAAGATGAGATTTAATCATTTTGGGCTTTTAATGACACAAAACCAAGAAGTAAAATAAGGGCCTGTTCTGCTTACTGGAGTCCTTGATTCCTATGATCAGGACAAATTGGGTTGCTGCTACCAAATGATGGGGACAATGGTGAATATATTGGATCATATAGCAATTATCTTGAGCCTCTCATAACATTTCCATCCTTATAGTAAATTTTAGTGGAAAGTTATAGCAAACAAAATGTGCAAGGCTATAAAAGGCTCGGACTCTTTGAGAATTAAAGTTTGCATAACTTCAACAGCAAAATTGCCCCAAACAACTGAGGTTCTGATTAATGACAAAGAAAATGTGTAGAAAAACAAAATGACCATAGTTATAAACTAGTTGCTCATGATAAATTATAGAAATCACTATTAGAGCAGATTGTCACATTTTCTATCTACAGTTTATATGTGTGTGTTTATTTGTATATGCTAATCATTTTCTCCTTTCTCCTCCTTCCCATTAATAGTTTACATATAAGATATTGGAAGATAACTTTACAATTTAGCCTTTAGGTAATGAATTATTCAGTGGTACTGTGCCTGATTTTTAGGAGTAATTAATAAAGCTAATTGCTTTCTTGGAAGCTCTCCCTCAGGCCTACCATATTCTTTAGGTTTCTCTTTTTATCCTATCTTAGAGGGTAATCCCTTGTTATCAGTACATAATTTAGTAAAATTCCCATGTTCAAATTCCTATGCCATTTCTTTCTCCTGACTGGATATGACTAATCGTGTAATATTCTGTTGTATGACTATACCACAATTTGTTTATCCATCCATCAGTTTGGATTGTTTTAAATTTTGGACTATTATGAATAAATGAACATTATCATTATCAATGAACATTAACATACAAGTTTTACTGTAGATATTTGCTTGCATTTCTTTTGGGAAGATATGTAGAAGTAGGATTGCTGGTTTGTGTGAAAAGTACATATTTTAAATTTCATGTGAAAGCTGTTTAAAATGTGGCTGTCCTATCTTGCATTCCTGGCAATATATGAAGACTCCAATTTCTCCAAATTATCCTCAACAATTCATATCATCTGACTTCTGTTATACCAAGATGGTATTGTAAGATGTTCTAGCTTGATGACCCCCCTCAGAATCTTTGAACAACTAGTGAAATCTGGCAGAACCATTTACCCCAAAACTCTGAAAAAACAAAAAGATCTTAATACCTGGGCATGTCCTGAATCAGGAAAAAGCAACTTGAAAAATGGTAGGTAAAACTTATGGTGTCCCTTCCCCCTCCCACAAACACACACACATTGGCATGGTGTGTGGAGTCAGCCTGTGCTCCTTTTATTGGCTCCTGGCCATGTTCCAAAAGTAACAGAGTAATCCCTATGAGCATACTGGGGTGTCTATATGTGAGTGCAAATCTATCATGTGGAAGGCTCCCCTCCCAGAATTTGTCACAAAGGCACAGAAGCAGCTGGAAAATAGCTCAAGCAGATAAAGAATAATTAAGTAAACTGATCCTGGGGCAAAGGACAACCTGCATGGTCATACAATATTGCACCCAGGAGATAGAAAAAGTCTATTTAAAAGAGATCAGTGGGACATTAAAATTATTGAAAAAAAAACCAAGGACTTTCTGAGGCTATGAGCAAGCACAAGTCAAATACAGAAGCAGCCTCCACACAGATTGAGATAAGGCAGAGAGGACCCTGCATTTCACCTTCACCTCCAGCTGATCTTGATAGGAAGGCTAAGCTCTGAGACAGAGCACCAGCCAAAGCAAGGCAATTTGCAAATACTGTGAAAGTACGTTCTCCCTTTGGTTGTTTATTTTTTTAGCATCTGGCACTCAAGGAAATCTTTGTCATATCACCAGCTGGATACAAACTTAAGAAACATCCAGCTCATAGTTAACACTTAAAATATTAAAAAATGTGTAGGATGTGACAAAAGAATACAAGAAAAACAAAGACAAAGGAAATAATGGACCTTGATCCAAAAGAACAAGATAAAATTCTAGCAACCATAAAAGAAGAGGACCAGGCTTTGGACAGAGCATACAAAGACATTAAAAGAAGAATCTTTCAATATGCTCAAGGAGATAAAGGAAAACAAAAGAACTAAATGGTATGCAGAAAACAAAGAATCAATAATATGAGAAATGCAATAAAGGAATAGAAATTTTAAGAGGAACCAATCAGAAATACTTGATTGAAGACCACAATAACTAAAATGAAAAATTCCCTAGATGGCTTCAACAGCAAATAGGAGCTGCCAGAAGAATCACGGAGTTCAAAAGAAAAAAAATTTGAAATGATTCAGGCTGAGGAGCAGAAAGAAAAAAGAATTTTAAAAAGTGAACAGAGCATAGGATACCATAAGGCACTATCAAGTGTACCAATATATGCATTATGGGAGTCCCAGAATGAGTAGAAAGACAGAAAGGGGCAGAAGGAATATTCAAAGAAATAATGGCAGAAAAATTCCCAAATTTAATGAAATACATGAATAGACACATTCAAAAATCCTAAAAAACCAAAATAGGAGAAACATGGCAGACACATGATAATCAGACTGTGAAAGGAGAGAGTTCTGAAAGCGGCAAGAGAAAAGCAACCTGATCCATACAAGCAAATCTCAATAAGGTTAAGTACTGATTTTTCAATTCTTGGTATCATCAGATTTTAATTTTAGCCATTTTGTTGGGTGTATAAAGGTCTATTTCTGTACCCTTTATTCTGTACCATTGACAGATATATCTTTACTTATTACGACATTATACGCTTTACTGAAGCTTTAGAATAAGTCTTAAAATCAAGTGTTGTATGTCTTCTGAAACTGTTCTTTTTTAAAGAATTGTTTTGGTTTTTTGAGGTCCTTTGCTTTTCCATTTAAAAATCAGATTGCCTCATTCTGTAGAAATGCTTGCTAGATTTTGCATTGGGATTTCATTGGACCTATAGATCAAATTCAGAAGAATTTCTATATCAACAATATCAAGTCCTTCAATCCATTTATTTTCATTTTACTTCGATTCTCTCAGCAATTTCTTGTAGTTTTTATGTACTGGTTTTACACATGTATTATTAAATTTATTGCTATGTCTTCTATTTTTGTATGCTATTTTTAATGAAAATATATTTTGTATTTCATTTTAATTTAATGGAGAAATACAATTTTTGTTTATTGAGCCTGTATTGTGACTTGCTGAATTAACTTATAAGTTCTGCATATAATATTTAATAGGAATTCTACTTAACTTTTGCTATTAATTCACAGTAGTCAACAGTTAATCTCCAGGAGCCATGCTTTTCTTACAGACAGACAGTACTGCCACGTATGGTAAAAGCTATTCAAGAAATCAAGCAGGTTGGAGGTGACAGATATACCATGATAATCTTAGTAAATATTTCTTTTTGGTACCATTCCCAGACCAAAAAATTAGGCAGAATATGAATGATTTTGGGCTCAGAAATCAACTGCATAGCATCTAGTTATAGGTCTTGCAGGAGACAATGGTTGGCTTGTTAGTGTGCTTTGGTGGAGCCAGTTCTTACTAAGCAAAATTTACTGATAAAAGGAAAATGGTGGATTCAGGGCAAGATGGCATTGGTGTAGCAGGGCACTTACGGAGAGCTCCCAGAGCACGGAGGATTGTGGATGGTGTCCTGCCCGGGGATCTGTGCTGTGGGTGCGTGGAGTGAGAATCTTGGGACATCTATCTGCGCAGATCAACAGTGTGGACTGAAAGGTAGAGATTCGTGAGTTTTAAGCCTACCTGTGGTGGTTAACACAGATGGCTGAGCCCCACACTTAGGAGGAAAAAAATAAATAAAGCTGGCTGCTGGCCAGGAGTCGCAGCTCCAAATGGCCTGGTGGTAGGGGGTGATATCGGGGGGGGGGGGCTCTGGCAAAGGGGCAAGAGAGAGCTTTATTTTTGGGGGGTTTGGCTGCCTGGAACCCCTTGCAGCTTGGGTGAACAAAACAGCTGGAGTGAATCGGCACCTGGTGAAGGGGAGGGGTGAATCTCTAGAGGGATTCGATTTGCCTAGATGCCCAGGGATAAGCCCGGGCCCCACGAAGCCAGGAGAGGGGGCACTCTCTGAGAGCGGCAGGGTTCTGGCAAAGGACAGGGAGGGGATTTTTTTTCTTTCCATCAGTTTGGCTGCCTGGACCCCCTCATAGATTTGGGGACCAGATAAGCCAGCTTGAAGCAGCGACAGGCTGAGGGGAGAGGCGAATTTTCTGAGGAAACCTGGTTTAACCAGCAGCCCAGTGATGCTGGTGCTCAGCTCCAGAAGGGGAAGAGTTGGCCTTCTTTAATATTCTGCACTGACTAACATCAGAGTTTCAGCTCCTCTAGGGAGGCCAGGAAATGGGAAGTGCTTGATTAGTTTCCACGAGCCCAGTTAGGGTCCCCTCCGTGAGAGGGTGGTCTAGAGGAGGACTTTTTTTGAGTCCTGTATTTTGCCAAAAAAAATAGAGATGGTTAATTTAATAAATGAAAAATAAATTCTTTTTAATTTAGTTTAATAGCTAAAAGCTGTTTCAGGACCAGCATATAGAACCCTGTGGGGAAATTGATGGATAAACACAAGCAGGCAGAGAGGATCCATGGGGACCCTTGATCCTCCTTAGCTTTGTTTGATTGCTTGCCTGTGTGGTTGTTTGCATTTTCTCTATTTATTTGTTGTCTCTTGCTTTTCTTTCCTCTTTCCTCGCCCCTTTCTTTTTTCTTTCATTTTTTAAAATTAGGTGCTGCTACCTTGTCTCTTCTTTGCTGTGCATCTTCTTCAGTAATTTCCCATTCTCTGTCTATATTCATTTTGTATTCCAAGCTATCTCTTATCCTTCCTTCATCCCTCTGCCATCTGCTTTCTGTTGTGGCACATATATACCATATTTTTTCCTTTGTCCACAACTTAAGGGTGTCAATTTCTATTCTATCTATTTTGTTTTCTTCTTTTTTAATTAATATTAACTTTTTCCTTTCAGCTCTTTCTTTAATCTTTCTCTCCCTCCTCATAATTCTAGTCTTCTAAATCATTATATATATATTCCTCAATTTGGTTTCCCAGTGCATTGTAGGTACTCCATTTTTTTCGCTATTACTCTACACTGCCTACATGAGTTAAATATTCATTTCAGTAAGTCTCATTTGGCCCCTCTTCTAACTTTTTTCAATACTACTATTATCCTTCTTCTTCCTCACATCTTTTGATTCCTCTGGCCCTAATTTTTTGCCTTCAAGGGAATATAGAAAGAAGCAAGGAAATAAAAGAAAAGAAAAAGTATCAAAGAGAAAACTTAACACACATGCAGAACCACCAGCTAAATAAAACTCTAGAGACGAGAGAGAAGCTAATCAACTGAATAAAACCATCAAGATAAAATGATGACTAGAGGGCAACAAAAAATTACAAACCACATTGAGAAACAGGAAAATATGGACCAGTCCAATGAACACACTAAAAAACAGGAAGTGATGCAGAACATTGAACAACTAATCAAAGCTATCCAAACAAATATCATGGACCAACTTAAAGAAGTGAAGGAAGAGATTAAGGATATAAAGAAGACACTGGGAGAACATACTGAAGAAATTGCAAACTTACCCAAAAAGATAATGGATATGATGGTGATCACTGGCATAATTCAAGAAATCAAAAAGACGCAGGATTCACATAACAGCAGATTTGAACAGGCAGAGGAAAGAATTAGTGATGTGGAAGAAAATACAACTGAAATCAAACAGATAGTAGAACAGATAGACAAAAAGATAGAAGACATCCAGCAGGGACTCAGGGAATTAACCGACAACACAAAATGCACAAACATAAGTATTATGGGCATCCCAGAAGGAGAAGAGAAGGGAAAAGGAACAGAAGGAGTGTTGAAGGAAATAATGGCTGAAAACTTCCCAACCCTATTGAGAGAGATGGATGTGCAGATCCAGAAAGCACAGCTCACCCCAAACAGTATAAATCCCAACAGGCGAACTCCAAGACATATACTTGTCAAAATGTCCAATGCTCAAGACAAAGAGAAAGTACTCAAGGCAGCAAGATAAAAGAGAACCATCACATACAAGGGAAGTAAAATAAGATTAAGTGCTAATTTCTCAGCTGAAACCATGGAGGCAAGAAGAGAGTGGGATGACATAGTCAAAATACTAAAAGAAAAAAACTTCCAGCCACGAATTCTCTATCCAGCAAAATTGGCATTCAAAAATGATGGAGAGTTCAAAATATCCACAGA
>JAKSZT010000755.1:0-51673 GCA_026826555.1 Tolypeutes matacus
TGAACTGAGGAAAGTGAGCAGTCTCTGAGAACCATTGTCTGAAAGATTCATCCACGTTATTCCATGTGTTAGCACTTTGTTCCTTCTTACCGCTGAGTAATATTCCATTGTATGTATGTGCCACATTTTGCTTATCCATTCGTCTGTTGATGGGCACCGGGGCTGTTTCCAACTTTTGGCAATGGTGAACAATGCCGCTATAAACATTGGTGTGCATATATCTGTTTGTATTTTTGTTTTCAGTTCTTCTGGGTATATACCCAGCAGTGGAATTGCTGGATCATATGGAAGATCTATTGCTAGTTTTCTGAGGAACAGCCAAACTGTCCTCCACAGTGGCTGGACCATACCGCAGTCCCACCAGCAGTGGATGAGGGTTCCTATTCCTCCACATCCTCTCCAACATTCAGTGTCTCCTGTTTTTTTAATAGCTGCCATTCTGATGGGTGTAAGATGGTATCTCATTGTAGTTTTGATTTGCATTTCCCTGATAGCAAGTGATGTTGAGCATTTTTTCATGTGGATATATGTACATATATATGTATAATAATTTTGCTGTTTATAATGGTTTGATAATGGACAGAGGTGATGGTGGTACAGTGATGTGAGTACAATTAATAGCACTAAAGTGAGTGCAAATGGTTGAATTGGGAGATTTGGGCTTGTGAAATGAGGCTAGAATGAAAGGTATAGGATAAAATGAGTGACTGTGTAACTCAGTGAACTCTGAGATAGTCCAGAATTGCAATTAAGAATTCAAATATAAAAATGTTCTTTCAGGAAGAATTTGTTTTTAATCTACTTTCTTGTTTATTTTCTACACATCCTCATTATAATTTTTTCCCCCAAATTTTCTCTTTTCTCTCCTTTTCTTTATTGTTAATTGAATGTTATTTTATTGCTCACTATTTTATTGCTCATCTATTTCTTCTATTATTAATACTATGGCATTTTAGTATTTTATTCTGTGATAAAATTATATACTCTTAATTATACTACCTCATATAATAAAAATAATATAAATAATAATAAATAATATATAAAACATATATTTATTTTATTTTATAATAAAAGTATATATAAGTAATATAAATAATATAAAAGAAAAATCTCCATTTTCCTTTTTTTCATTAACAATAATTTTTCCATACTCTCATTTCCTACACCTAGTTTCCTACTTTCTACTATACTTTTTTATTTCACAAATCCTATAACCATTAGGGAATTCTATATTAGAATTTTATTTATTACATCTTATAATTTTTTAAGTTTGTTTTATAATGCTCTTTTTTTTTTATAACTTGATAAGAAAGAAAGCAAAGTCTTTCAAATTTGCTTTTTGGTTTATAATTTCTGGTGCTTGATTTATTGAAAATAAATTTACATCAACCCAAAGATAGCCTTTCAGAATTTTTATTATTTACCTGTTTTGATGAATACCTCTTCATTTTTTTTTATTAGAAAAGTTCTTATTAACTCATTTATGATATGGGGTTTTATTTTCTGGATGCAGGTGTTTGGGTTGTAGAGTTTTTGTTTTGTTTTATCTTTCAGGTATTAAAATAGTATTTCCATTGTCTTTTATTTTTACATTTTTATTGTGTTAAAATACATACAATGAAAAATTTCCCCTTTTAATTACTTAAATGTGTACAATTCAGTGAACATTGATTATAATCACAATATTTTGACACCATCAACACCAACCTTTCCCAAAACTATGAGTTTTAATTCTTTACTTTTCTTTGCCAACCAATAATTTCACACCATATTTGGGCCTATCTTTTCATATGGAAACATTTACTTCCAATTTCTAGAAGGGTGTGCTTGCATGAAATTATTTATCTTAACCTATATTTCTTTATTTAGAAAATAATATCTAGGTAAAGACAAAGTGCTTTTAAAGAAGCAGCATTCAATCTTCATTTAAAGAGCATAAAAATCTCTTATTTTGACACCTATTTGGATTTTGCAATAGAGGCAAACCAGCATTCAGATATTGTGTGATTAATTATTTTTTTTTAAAAGACAGTGACTTTAAGTAAGATCTGATCATTATTCAATCTTCTTATTTGAACAGGAGAGAATTTTATGTTGGACAAATTGTAAGCTAGCATCACAACAGAGAGAAGTCAATAATTTGTTCTTGAAGTATCTCTAAATTTCATTCTGTCTAATGTAATGGTAGCTAATCCATCAGGCTTATTATGTGCCAGGAACTGTTTTAACTAAATATGTAAACTAATTTGTTCTTCACAATTATTTTCCTGGGAGGATATTGTGCAAATATCCTTGTTTTACTGAAGGAAACTGAGTTTAGCATGAGGCTGTGCATTGTGGAAACTTTTTAAACTACTTTAATAAATGGAGAAAAAACCTTTGTTCACTTATCAGGATGTACTCTCTTGCAAAATTGTTTTGAACTTTCTCAGGGTGGTCTAGTACAGTGATTAAAAGCATGGACTCTGGAGCCACCACACTAGCTTTGTCACATCCAAGACTGAAATCAAATACACACTTCATCATTTCCATAAACTGGGAGAAATCGTAGTCTTTTTTATCCTGTTTTCTCATCTTAAGTAATGGGGAATAGTGCTTAATACTCATAGGGACCTGTGAGTATGGAATGAGTATGTACAATGCATAGCAAGTCTTAGCATATGGCCTGGCAAGAGTGTATTACCCAGAGATTTAAAAAGAGGGCTTTAACAATTGATATACTTGTGTAGGGATGTTTATCCTAAATTTCTTTTCAATTAGAAAAAAATTATTGAAGTACATCATTCATATAAGAATATACATAAACAATGAGGGTATAGTAAAATTTGTGCATTTAGCAAACAAATATGCATATCTTAGTGCAAGTCTTCCATACAGCTCCCCACCACCAAAGACTTCCATTGTTGTGAAACATTTGTTACAAACAATGAAATAGCATCATCAAAATATTACAACTAACTATAGTCCATATTTTATATATGGAGTATTTTCCTCCCTTAATACCCAATTATTTTTATTAATTAGTAATCTTATTTTTAAAGAGATTTTAGATTACATAAACATTACATTGGAAGTATAAGAGGTTCGCATATACCCCACTCTCTCCCCAATCTCACATCTTCTCTGATTATTGACATTTAAAAATTGTGTAGTACATTTGTTATTACAATTGAAGAACAAATATTGAAGCACTGCTATAGCCAAGAATTTTGAGATGACAGTGCAGCTTTGGCTTAGAATGAGACAGGGCTTATTGGGTAAAGTGCTAATTACAGGTTAAAATAAAGGGTTAAAAAATCATGAGTAGGGGAATTTTAAGAGTCTGAATCTTTTACATTGGGAAATAAATCGTCATAGATTTCAAGGTAAGACCCATTGATGTGGTACTAATTTCATGGGATTGTGTGCCTTGACTTTATTATACTGATGTATCTATAGCCGTTGAGAGCACCCTGTTTGAGACTTTGTTTACTTGCCTGAACACTAAAACAAGGGAAAGAAATTAAAGGGATTGAAATTGGAATGGAAGAAGTAAAATTTTCACTCTTTTCAGTGGCATGACCCTACACATAGAGTGTCATGAAAAATCTGCTTCAAGCATCAAGAGATGATAAACAAGTTCAGTAAAGAGGCAGAACATAAGATTAACAGGCAAAAATCAGTAGCATTGCTGTACACTAGTAATGAATAATCTGAGGAGGAAATCAAGAAAAAAATCATAAGTGCAACTAAAAAAATCAAATATCAAGTAATTAACTAAGGAAGTAAAGGACTTGTGCATGGAAAACTACACAATATTATTTTAGGAAATCAAAGAAGACCTAAATAAATGAAAGAATATTCTATGTATATGTATTGGAGGAGAAAACATCATTAAGTTGTCTGTCCTAGCCAATTTAAAAATAGATTTACAAATTCAAGGCAATCGCAATAACATTTTCAATAGCTTTTTTTTTTTTTTAACTGAACTGGAAAATTCAATTATGAAATGTATTTGGAAATAGCCAAAGCATTTTGAAAAAGAAAAATGAAATTGGAAGAATCATGCTACCTGACTTTAATGCATACTACAATGCTACATTGGTCCCAAACTGCAAGGTATTGGTGCAGGGATAGACATACTGACCAATGGAATCAAATTGAGAGTTCAGATATAGACACAGCCAATGGATATTCAACAAGGCCACCAAACTCACTCAATTGGGACAGACTAGTCTCCTCAGAAAATGGTGCTGGAGAACTGGATATCCATATCCAAAAGAATGAAATGATAACCACCTCACATGGTAGTCAATAAAGAACTCAAGGTGGAACAAATACATAAATATAAGCGTCATGACCATAAAGATCCTAGATGGTAATTTACAGAAACACCTATGAAATCTTTTAGTAGGAAATGTTTTCAAAAACTTTACATCCAAAATATTAAAAAGAAAAGAATAGATAAATGGAGACTTCTAAAAATTAAAAACTTTTGTGCTTCAAAGGAGTTTGTCAAAAAAGATTCTCAATGAGAGAAAATAGTTGGAAAACAATTATCCTAATATCCAGCATATGTAAAGAAACCTTTCATTTCAAAAATTAAAATAAATTAAACAACCCATTTTAAAAATGGGCGAAAGATTTGAATAAGCACTTTTCCAAACAGGAAATAGAAATGGCTAAAAAGCACATGAAAAGATACTCAACATCACTGCTATTAGGGGAATGCAAATTAAATCTATAATGTGATATCATCTTATACCTATTAAACTAGTTGTCTTTTAAAAATAGAAAACTACTAGTGTTGGAGAGGATGTGGAGGAAGAGCAACACTCTTGTCAGTACCTCTGGGAGTTAAGTATAGTATTACCATAATGTCTGGCATTCCCACTACTAGAAATATACACAGAAAAAAATGAAAGCAGGGACTCAACCAGATATATGCACACCATTGCTCACTGCAGCTTTATTCACAATTGTGGAACATTGGAAGCAACCCATGTCCGTAAATAAATGAATGGATAAACAAAATGTGATATATACATACGATGGAATAATATTCAGCTGTAATAAGAAAGGAAGTATTGATATATAAGGCTACATGATTGAAGCTTGAAGTCTTTATGTTGAATGAAGTAAGCCATTCATTAAAAAACAACTATTACAAGACCTCACTGATATGTACTAAGTATATTAAGGAGACTCACAAAGGTAGTGTCTGGAAGATAGATTACCAGGACATAGAAAGGTAGTAGAGAGTTGTAAGCCAAACTCATTCTGGGCACAATCTATGAGAATGTGAATTAAGTTGGTTTGGCAGTGGTTGGGGTGATGGCAGTGCAGTGGTGTGGTTGGGGTAGGTGATGCTGGAGTGTGAGTGTAAGAGGAATTGTGAGGGTGGGTTGGACTATCCATAGAGTTGGGAGAGGGCTGAAGGAAGGGACAAGAGAACTCTGGGAAGGTTGAGGGCTGTGGTCAAGAAAACAATTGTTAGAGTACTTTTTGGCAAATATCACAGGGAAGGGACACAGGTGCAGGTTGTCTGTTGTTGGAGGATGTGTCGTGAAAGGTGCACTGGGGGAAAGCCTCTGTGGAATATCAGTGTGTTTATGTGGCCATGAGTGTTATTTAAATGGGTGGAGACCACAAAATAACCAACAAGATTTTATTTTCCTGTTCTGGTGAGTCCTGCTACATTCGCAACTAGAATGTAAAGAATCTCTAGAGTACATAAACAGTGCCTAATAAAAGAAAAGAGATCAAAACACCAAGCCCTTGATATTAATTGTTATCCTTATGAACCTTAATATTGTAAAATTGAAAACTAGCATAATTATATCTATTGCCTGAATTACCTCCTGAAAACCTACTTGTTACTCAAATGTGGCTACTCTCTAAGCTAAACTCAACAAATAAACCCGCTACATTTCCCCTGGCATGGGAAATGACTCACAGCAATGAGCCTCTCTGGCACAGATGGATTAGTAATGTGTACCAACCAATAATGCATTTGGAAAAAGACCCTGACAAAAATGGAGAAACGTTACATACAAAAGATTTTTTATTGCTAAGACACTTCAAAGTGTGTCAGGGTGTCATTTCAGAGGTCACATTTATGTATGTCTCAGATGGATTTCACTAACTGAAATAAAATTCTTAACATTATTAATTCAAAAACAAATTCCTGGGTTTTGAAAAAAAAATTTTGTCATATAAGAAACAAGCCTTAATTTTTCCTCTATTACTCCTTTTCTCCAAATTCATCAATTTTTGCACTTCCACCTTCATTATAAATGTCAGCATTCAGATTTTCTGAATAATCCTAATTAATTTAGTAAATCACTGCAGTAGATATGAAACAAAAAATTTTACATTGATATTTTAGCACTAAATTTAGATGCTAGTATAACTAAACTAGAAATTGTCAAAAGTAAAGTTCAAAAGGAGAATTTACAAAAACATAACTAAAAGATAAAAATGACAAAGAATAAAATGCTTTCATTTGCAAATTAAAACACTTGTAAGTGGTTGGCATCTTTATGGGAATAATACAATTATTAGTGATGATGTGGTCCTTCATTTGTTTGATGATGCCTTTAGTTCAAGTTTTATGACAAATAACATTCAAATATTAGAAAGTTACCTAAAATCTATGAAATCACTTCCATAAAAACTAGTAGATTTGAAGTGAGAAATCATTTACACAAGGAGTTTGTCTATTAACAACAGTGTTCATTAACATATCAATCATTTTAAAGTTAACTCTTTAATTTTCTTAATTTTTCTGGTGGACAGTATATAATAAGTTGCT
Organism: Tolypeutes matacus; assembly: GCA_026826555.1. Classification (NCBI taxonomy): domain Eukaryota; kingdom Metazoa; phylum Chordata; class Mammalia; order Cingulata; family Chlamyphoridae; genus Tolypeutes; species Tolypeutes matacus. The sequence continues at coordinate 6,794 of JAKSZT010000755.1, forward strand.
CATGTACACCTCAAATTCTCCTGGGGCTGTTCCATCTATATGTCCAAGTATAAATAGGGTGTCTGTGTATTCTATGAACCTGGTTGAAGAGCACAAATTTAGACAGTTCTAGTCATTAATGTGGCCAAAATGAACTATTAAGAGTTCAAGTTGAAATGACAATTTATATTGCAGTCTTATAAAAAGGCCAATTTGTGGTCAATTATTGAATCTTTCATGGAAATGGGCCCTATACAAAATAATCAATCATAACATGACTTTGCCAGGCTATGTAATTTTGCAAACAGAGTGTTACTGAGCCTAATCCAGACCAATCAATGACTTTCTCTAGGATACTTAGCTGGACCTTAGATTCAGAGGTAATTGCCCTTTGGTGGAAGAAGTGGGAATTATATAATACCTGGTCCATCAGAGACCAAGAGCCCCCAATGTATGGGGAATGTTTGGTCAGAATAGAGAGTGGATCCAAGGATAAGAGATTGTAAACACCAAAGGGAAAGGCTTTTCAGCACTGACACCTTGAACAGAGATTCCATCAAAGATATTGCCTTTTTTAATTAAATACTCACCAGATTCTGAGAGCTAACAAACCATATCTTTTTTTTTTTTTTTTTTTTTTGAGATAATACCAAATGCCATTGTACACTTTGGACAAATTGTATGCTTTATTAAGGTGTATCAATAAAATTGATTAAAAATATAGGGGATTCTCGTATTTATACAATCCAATTAGTCGGTTTTCCCATTGTAATTTATTTCATTGTTTCAAAATAAAGAAATTTCTGTTTTCAGACATACTTCCATAGTTGCCATTTTTTTATTATTATTGTGGGTAAAAATCAAATTTTCACAATACATACCAACATTTGCAAAATGATATATAAATGTATATGCATATATGTGCATTTGCTTACAAAAATGGTATTTATGTATATATATAAATATATTTTAAGAGGTGTTTAGATACCCAAAATATTACACGGAACCCACTGGGATTCCCATGTTGCCCACCTCCCACACCTCCCAACACATCCCACACAAACATCTCCCACAAGTGTGGCCCACCACCCTCAATGGACTTACACATCCTGGGGCCTTGCCACCAACCATAGACCACAGTTCACACCATAGACAACACTCTCTCCCACACAGTTCTGAGTGGTATGTGCCATTTTAAAATGGCCTACATCCATTGCCACAAAGGTACTCAGGACAACCTCCAAATCCCAAAGAAGCCCCTGTATTTCAACTGCTCATCCCCTCCCTGCCCCAAAAGTGTCTAGTGGCCACTGGCTCCACCTCATTGTTATAATTTCTTCCATTGCTAGAATCACCATATGTGAACAACAGAATACCATCAAGTCCACTCTAGTCCATAGTTCTTCCCCAATCCTGAGGAGACTGGGATGGTGATGTCCACTCCAACTCCAAGTGAGAGAGGACTTATATCCCATGTATATGGTGGGTGGGATCATTCTGCCTGCAGATGCAGGCCCTCTCCATTCCCTGAGATGGCCATTGCCCATCATTGTCTCCTCGCCAGGTGACTTGGATGAGTCCATTGAGCTATAGGGTAGGAGTTGCAGCTCCACTGAGATTCCATGCACACCTGGCACATAGGTAGGCCAGAGGTTCCAGTTTCTGGAAGTATATCTAAGAATTTCAGCATCACATATAGGTTTGAATAGAAGGGACTGATGAACCATGTGCATGGAGGACTTATTTGAGTCTAATTCTGTCACTCTCAGGAGCACAGATTCCAAAATAGAGCCCACTGATAAGGCATCAGTCTCTGGGTCTAACCCCACTTATATAGGACCTGGGTGTCTCCAGAGCTCTCAGGAGCCCCTCTATGTGGGGTGATAGGCACTTACATGTTCTATGAGCTCCTACTGAGGTGTGTGTAAGAGTTACCTCTGGGATGACATCCCGACTCTCTTTGAAGTCTCTTAGCCACTTGACCTCATTTGTCTTTACCTTTTCACCCTTTAATTCAAGGTCTTTTTCCAGTTGGGTTGCCAGTTGGCAGTTGGTATTAATCCCTCGTTGCCAGGGAGGATCATCCCTGGGAGTCATGTCCCACGTTGGGGGGAAGGTAATTCAATCATATGCTGAGTTTGGCTTAGAGAGAGGCCACATTTGAGCAACAAGGAGGCTCTCAGGTGGCAACCCTTAGGCACCCCACAACTGCAGGCTAAGTCTCAATTACAAGAGCAAAGACTCAAAAAGTTAGTCATCAATAAAAAGAACACATCAGTGGGTCATTCTCTTTTGACAGACACTGTCCCTGCACTCAGAGGACTATTGCTGCTCCCTTGGAGACTGTGGCAGAGCTCTCCAGGCTAGGAATTCAGATTCCCTCATTTATTGTGTGATTGTCCACCCATCATGACCATGACCCGTCTTTTGATCTTTTGAACGATTTTGTATATCTTTCATGTATATTCGGATGAACTAATTCCCATGAAACCCCCCTCCCAGACACCCGCCACCAATAATCCCCTGCAGTACCCACTGTAACCCTTCTGTGATCCATATCCTCCATGAAGATGTAGTCCATAAAATAATCAAATACACTTACGAGGAAAAAGAAACAAGTATGATAAGCTTACATGCAAGAGACAAACATAAGGAAACTCAGGGGAAAAAAAAAAAGAAAAGAAAAGGAAAAAAAAAACAAATAACCAAACAAAAAACAAAACAATATAAAATATAATTAGCAGATTGGGACATTCAAAAAATGGGCAAAAAGGCAAAGGAAATGCCTTTAAATATATATATATTCATTTTTTTTCCTTTCTCTTTTCCCTTTCTTTCCTTCCTTTTATCACTGTGTTATCGGATGTCTGCTGTGCCGTGACACCTTCCCCCTCTCAATCCCTATTGTCACCCAATTTTTCATTTGATTTTCAAAGAAGTGTTAGGTCACAGCAAAGTCACATATGGAGTGCCAGAGACTCCCACATACCAAACCACCCCCCTTCCCCACCCCATATTAACACCCCCTTTTAAATATTAGCATTGTTATAACTGTTATACAGATAGCAAAATATAGCAACTAAACATTGTCAATGATTTACAGTATAGTTTACAATTTAGATGATACAGTTTAATAATTTTGATGATATTTACCATGACCTCTGTCCATTACCATAAGGTAATGAAAAACCTTCCCCATGACCACCAAACACCCCATTAGATCTTGACTGTTCCCTTCTCCCCAGCCCCCCAGGGCCCATGATACAACCCTCTCCCTACACATGGAATGTCAAGAAACACAGTTACATACCCTGGGGATTTGAACCTGCCCTTCCTAATCCACCCACCTCCCAGTGCTTCACCACCAACCCAGGAACACCACCACTCATCTGCCCGATCCCCCAACATGCAACACCACTCTCTCCCTTTACTATAGATTATGTCCATATGGGTGATGGATCAAAGCCTGCTCTTCTCTTACTCTCCTTTGTTAGCATATTTTTCAGACAGTGGATCTCAGAGACTGCTCACTTTCCTCAGTTCAGATCAGTGAGGTCATATACTGTTCATCCTTCAGTGCCTGGCTTGCTTCACTCAACATAAGGTCTTCAAGATTTATCCACGTTATTCCATGTGTTATCTCTTTGTTCCTTCTTACATCTGAGTAAAATTCCATGGTATAAGTACCATATTTTGCTTATCCATTCATCTGTTGATGGGCACCGGGGCTGATTCCAACTTTTGGCAATGGTGAACAATGCCGCTATGAACATTGGTGTGCATATATCTGTTTGTGTTTTGTTTTCACTTCTGGGTATATACCCAGCAGTGGAATTGCTGGATCATACGGAAGATCTATTGCTAGTTTTCTGAGGAACCGCCAAAATGTCCTCCACAGTGGCTGGACCATACCACAGTCCCACCAGCAGTGGATGAGGGTTCCTATTCCTCCACATCCTCTCCAACATTTAGTGTCTCCTGTTTTTTAACAGCTGCCATTGTGATGGGTGTAAGATGGTATCTCATTGTACTTTAGATTTGCATTTCCCTGATAACAAGTGATGTTGATCATTTTTTCATGTGCTTTTAAGCCATTTGTATTTCTTCCTTGGAGAAGTGTCTTTTCAGGTCACTTGCCCATTTTTTAAATGGGTTGTTTGTCCTTTTATTTTCAAGGTGTAGGATTTCTTTATATATGCAGGATATTAAGCTCCTATCAGATATATGGTTGCTGAATATTTTTTTCCATTGGGTAGGCTGCCTTTTTATTTTCTTAATAACATCCTTTCAGGTGCAGAAGTTTTTAATTTTGAGGAGATCCCATTTATCAATTTTTTTCTCTTGATGCTCGTGCTTTGGCTGTAAAGTTCATGAAACCATTTCCTATTACAAAGTCCTGTAGATGATTCCCTACATTATCTTCCAAGGTTTTATGGTTTTGGCTCTTATATTTAGATCTTTGATCCATCTTGAGTTGATATTTGTATAAGGTGTGAGATGGTATTCTTCTCTCATTCTTTTGGATATGGAAATCCAGTTCTCCAAGCACCACTTGTAAAAGAGGCCATTATCTCCCAACTGTGTGGGCCTTGTGGCCTTGTCAAATATCAGATGACTGTATCTGCGAGGATTTGTATCAGAACTCTCAATTTGGTTCCATTGGTCAGTACGTCTATCCTTGTGCCAATACCACACAGTTTTGAACACTGTAGCTTTGTAGTATGTTTTAAAGTACTGTAATGTGATACCTCCAACTTCATTTTTCTTTTTCAATATATCTTTGGCAATTCAGGGCCTCTTGCCTCTCCAAATATATTTTGTGGTTAGTTTTTCCAGTTCCTTAAAAAATATAGTGTTGACTTTTATTGGCATTGCATTAAATCTGGAGATTAGTTTGGGTAGGATAGACATCTTGATGATGTTTAGTCTTCCCATCCATTAACAGGGAGTATTTTTCCATTTATTTAAGTCTTCTTTGATTTCCTTTAACAGTGTTGTGTAGTTTTCTGTATATAAGTCCTTTACATCTTTAGTTAAATTTATTCCTAGGTATTTGATTCTTTTGTTTACTATTGTAAATGGTATTTTTTTCCTGATTTCCTCCTCAGTTTGCTGGTTATTGGTGTATAGAAATGCTACTGATTTTTGAGCATTGATCTTATAGCCTGCAACATTACTGAACTCCTTTATAAGTTCTAGAAGCCTTGTTGTCGATTTCTCAGGGCTTTCTATGTATAGGATCATGTCATCTGCAAATAATGAAATTTTTACTTCTTCTTTTCCAATCTGGATGCCTTTTTCTGTCCTTTTCTTGTCTCAGTGCTCGTGCAAGTACTTCTAAGACAAAGTTAAATAGGAGTGGCGATAGTGGGCATCCTTGTCTTGTTCCCGATCTCAAAGGGAAGGCTTTTAGGATTTCACCATTGAAAATGATGTTAGCTTTGAGTTGTTCATATATACCCTTTATCATTTTCAGAAAGTTTCCATCTATTCCTATCTTTTGTAGTGTTGTTATGAGGAAAGAGTGCTGTATTTTGTCAAAGGCTTTTTCTGCATCTATAGAGATGATCATGTGATTTTTTTCTTTCAGTTTGTTTATGTGGTGTATTACATTGATTGATTTTCTTATATTGAACCATCCTTGCATACCTGGGATGAAACACACTTGGTCATGGTGTATAATCCTTTTGATATGTTGTTGAATGCAATTAGAAAGTATTTTGTTAAGGATTTTAGCATCTAGGTTCATTAGAAAAATTGGTCTGTAATTTTCCTTTCTTGTGGTATCTTTATTTGGTTTTGATATTAGGTTAATGTGGACATCATAGAATGATTTAGGTAATATTCCTTCTACTTCTATTTTTTGGAAGAGCTTAAGTAGAATTGGTGTTAGCTCTTTCCGGAATGTTTGGTAGAATTCAGCTGTGAAGCCATCTGGTCCTGGACTCTTCTTAGTTGGGAGGTTTTTGATGACTGAATCTATCTCTTTATTTGTAATTGGACTGTTGAGTTCATCTATTTCTTCTTTCATCAATGTTGGCTGTTTGTGGGTTTCTAGAAACTTGTCCATTTCCTCTAATTTGTCATTCTTGTTGGCATATAATTTTTCAAAGTATCCTCTTATGATACTCTTTATTTCTGTGGGGTCAGTAGTGATATCACCTTGCTCATTCCTTATTTTATGTATTTGCATCTGTTCTCTCTTTTTCTTTGTTAGTCTGGCTAAGGGTTTGTCAATTTTGTTGATATTCTCGAAGAACCATCTTTTTTTTTTTTGTTTATTGTTTCCAGTGCTTTCTTAATCTCTATTTCATTTAGTTCTGCTCTGATCTTTGTTATTTCCTGCTTTCTACTTCCTTTAGGTTTAGTTTGTTGTTGTTTTTCCAATTCCTCCAAGTGTGCAGTTAGGTCTTCAATTTTAGCTCTTGCTTCTTTTTTTATATATGAATTTATGGCTATGAACTTCCCTCTCAGGACTGCTTTCACTGCATCCCATAGGTTTTGATATGTTGTGTTGTCATTTTCATTAGTTTCAAGGTAGTTACTGATTTCTTTTTAAATTTCCTCTTTGACCCACTGTTTGTCTAAGAGTGTATTGTTTAACTTCCATATCCTTGTGCCTAACCTGTTTCTCTGGCCCTTAGTGATTTTCAAATTCATTCCGTTGTGGTCAGAGAAATTACTTTGTATAATCTCAATCTTTCTGAATTCATTGAGTGTTGTTTTGTTGCCTAGCATGTGGTCTATTTTTGAGTATGTTCCATGTGCACTCGAGAAGAATGTATATCCCGCTGTATTTGGGTGTAGGTTTCTGTATATGTCTATTAAGTCCAAATGTTCTAATGTATTGTTTAGTGCCTTAGTTTCTTTATTGATTCTCTGCCCAGATGTTCTTTCTAATGATGATAGTGGTGTGTTGAAGTCCCCTGCTATAATTGTAGAGGAATTTATTTCTCCTCTTACTTTTCCAGATTTTGCCGCACATATTTTGAGGCATCTCGATTAGGTGCGTAAATGTTGATGATTGTTCTCTCTTCTTGAGAGATTACTCCTTTTACTAATATGTAGTGTCCGTCTTTGTCTCTTACAACAGTTTTGCATTTAAAGTCTATTTTGTCTGATATTAGAATAGCGACCCCTGCCCTTTTTTGGCTATTGTTAGCTTGTAAAATGGTTTTCCAGCCATTCACATTCAGCCTCCTTGTATCCCTGGGTCGAAGGTTGGTTTCTTATAGACAGCATATAGATGGATCATATTTTTTTATCCATTCTGCCAATCTGTGTCTTTTGATTGGTGAATTTAATCCATTAACATTCAGTGTTATTACTCGTAACAAATTTTTTACTTCAGCCATTTTTTCTTTGGGTTAATGTATGTCATATGTTGTTTTGTTTCTCTTTTCGACTTTTCAGTTGTTTTTAAACTCTCCTCCATCTCTCTCTCCTTTGTTTTTACCTTTCAACTTGTAGAGATTCCTTTAGTATTTCTTGAAGTGCTGGTTTCTTCTTGACATACTCTCTTAATTGCTGTTTATCTGTGAGTATTTTGAAATCTCCATCATTTATGAATGCCAATTTTGCTGGATAGAGAATTAATGCCTGCAAGTTTTTTTCTTTTAGTGTTTTGACTATGTCATACCACTGTCTTCTTGCCTCCATGGTTTCAGCTGAGAAATCAGCATTTAATCTTATTGTGCTTCCCTTGAATGTGATGGTTCTCTTTTCTCTTGTTGTCTTGAGTATTTTCTCTTTGTCTTGAGCATTGGGCATTTTGACAAGTATATGTCTTGGAGTTGGCCTGTTGGGATTTATACTATTTGGGGTGCGCTGTGCTTCCTGGATCTGCACATCCATCTCTCTCAATAGAGTTGGGAAGGTTTCAGCCATAATTTCCTTCAACACTCCTTCTGTTCCCTTTCCCTGCTCTTCTCCTTCTGGGATGCCCATAATGCGTATGTTTGTGCGTTTTGTATTATCGGTTAATTCCCTGAGACCATGCTGGATTTTTTCTATCTTTTTGTCTATCTGTTCTATAATCTCTTTGATTTCAACTGTATTGTCTTCCATATCACTAATTCTTTCCTCTGCCTGTTCAAATCTGCTGACATGTGAGTCCAGCATCTTTTTCATTTCTTGGCTTGTGCCTTTGTTCACCATCATATCCGTTACCTTTTTAGGCATGTTAGCTATTTCTTCAGTATGTTCTCCCAGTGTCTTCTTTATATCCTTAATCTCTTCCTTCAGTTCTTTAATTTCGTCCATGATATTTGTTTGGATAGCTTTGATTAGTTGTTCGATGTTCTGCATTGCTTCCTGGTTTTTATTTTGTGTATTGGACTGGTCCATGTTTTCCAGTTTCTCAGAGTCATTTTTATTTTTCCGTTGCCCTCTGGTCATCATATTATCTTGATAGGTTTGTTCAGTTGATTAGCTTTTCTCTATGCTCTAGAATTTTATTTAGCTGTTGGTTTGGTGTGTGAGTTAAGTTTTCTCTTTGGCAGTTTTTCTTCTTATTTTATTTCCTTGCTTCTTTCTATGTTCCCTTGAAGGCTAAAGGTTAGGGCCAGAGGAATCAAAAGATGTAAGGAAGGCAGAAGGATAATAGAAATATTGATAAAAGTTAGAAGAGGGGCAAAATGAGACTTAATGAGATGAATATTTAACTTGTGTAGGCAGTGTAAAGTACTAGGAAAAAATATGGAGTTCCTACAATGGACTGGGAAAACAAATGGAGGAATATATATATATAATGATTCAGAAGGCTAGAATTATGAGGATGGAGAGAAATAGTAGAGAAAGGTCTGAAAGGAAAAAGTTAATACTATTTTTAAAAAGAAGAAAAAAGAAGAAGAAGAAAACAAAATAGTTGGGATAGAAATTGACACCCTTAAGTTGTGGGCCTATGAAAAAATGTTGTCTCTAAGAGCCACAACAGAAAACAGAAGGCAGAAAGATGCAGGAGGGATAAGCGATAGTTTGTAATACAGAATGAATATATACAGCGAGTGGGAAATTACTAAATAAGAAGCCCAGGAAATAAGCGACCAGGTGGCAGCACCTATTAAAAAAAAAATAATAGAAGGAAAAAGGAAGTGGGGAGGAAAACGGGAATAATAGCAATAGACCAGAAAGTAACAGAGAGAAACCAAAGCTCACACAGGCAACCAGTCAAACAGAGCTAAGGGGGGTCAATGATTCCCCTAGGGTCCACGTGGATCCTTCCTGCCTACATATGTTTATCAATGAATTTCCCCACAGGGTTCTATATGCAGGTCCTGAAGCAGCTTTTAGCTATTAAACTAAATTAAAAAGAATTTATTTTTCATTTGATGAGGTGATCTCACTTTTTTTTTTTAATTTTTATTTTTTTAGCCAAATGCAGGACCCAAAATAATTCCTCCTCTAGACCAACCCCCTCATAGAAGGGACCCTAGCTGGGCCCGTGGAAATTAATCAAGCATGTCCCACTTTCCGGACTCCCCAGGTTAGCTGAAGCTCTGATGTTAGTCAGTGAAGATTGCTAAAGATGGCGGATTCCGCCCCTTCTGGCGCCGAGCTCCAGCGTCACCGGTCTGCTCAGTAAATCAGTTTGAGTGCAGATTCGCATCTGCTCTCAGCCTAATGCTGCTTCAGGTCGGCTTATCTGTTCCCCAAAGCTATGGGGTCGTGCAGGCAGCCAGATCAATGTCTAAAAATAAAAAAACCCTTCCCTGTCTTCCAACTGAACCCTCCCTTTTTTGGGAAGTGTCCCTTCCTCCTGGCTCCGCAGCAGCCCGGGTCTTATCCCTGGGTGGCTAGGGAAATCAGCTCCATTCTCAGACCAAAATCCCCCCTCCAGGTGCTGATTAGCTCGTTTGCTCTGTTCACACAAGGTCCTAGGGGCGCCAGGCAGCCAGATCCCCAGAAAATAAAACTTTTTCGCGCCGCCCGTGGCTCAAAATGGCCGTTTTATTTATTTTTTCCCTAACCGCGGGGCTCAGCCGCCTGTGCCAACCTCCACCGGCAGCCTCAAAACTCACGAATCTCCACTGTTCGGTCCACACCACCGATCTGCACAGATAGATGTCCCAAGCCTCTCACTCCACGCGTGCACAGCACAGACCCCCGGGCAGGACCCATTCCCCAATCCGCCTTGCTCTGGGAGCTTGCAGTGTGCGCCCTCCTACACTAACACCATCTTGCTGTTCCTGTTCATGAGATTTCTAAAACAAGATCCAGTGGAACAAGGATTAATTACTTGGGACTGAATGTGATGATAAAGAGTGGTTATGGTTTTGTTTGGATTATTGATGCTGTTTTATTTTGTAATAAAAATCTTTATCTTTAGAGAAGTTTTAGATTTACAGTGTAAATATTACACTGAAAGTATAGGGGATTCCCATATATCCTCTAAAATATACTGATACACATAGGTTCCCCTCTTATTAACATCTTATATTAGAGTGGTACATTTTTTACAATTGATGAACCAATATCGAAGCATTGCTGCTAACCAAATTCTATAGTTTACATTATCATTTACTCTTTGTGGTATACAGTTTTACAGGTTTTGACAAATGTATATATCATATATTTCTCATTGCAGAATCATACTGAACAATTTTTTGGCCATAAAAATGCCCTGTGTTCTACGTGTTCATTCCTCCCACTCTCTTCTGAACTCTTGGCAACTAATATCTTTATACCAATGCCATTGATTCTTCTGTGAACACAAGATAATAATTACAATATCAAAAAATATACACTTTGGTCTGTGGTAACACTCCACCCTTATGCTTGTTAATTCCTCAATCTTGTAGGATTTTAAATGATGTCCACTCTGACTGTTTCAGGTTGAGTGGGGTCTTAGATTTTATGGGACAATACAAGGGATCATTTACTCTTTTCCCTTAAACTATCTAATTCATAAAACAATTCTCTTTTTCTCCCTGCCTGACTCCTCTAAAATTTGGAAACTTTTATTGAATATTTTTATTTTTGTGGCAATATGATTATTTTCATAGGTTTACTCAGAATCTGTTTTCCTTGCTAGCATGACATAATTGGAGACACTGGATATATTACCAAGGCTTTGACTAGAATGTCATGTTTGAGAATGATGGTCAATTAATCAGATATTACCAGAGGCATTTTTTTCATTACAAGATATTTAAGGAACATTTTTTACTTTATGGAGCCAAAGCTCACAAATCCCTCTTGGAAATTCTGGTCTGGTACCTGGTTTCTCAGCCTTACGGGTCAGTAAAGAAGGTTATTTTGTGGCTGGTATTTGATTATTTTTCTGACATCAATAAAGAGGAATTCACCCAAGCCCACAGGTACTGTAGCTGAACTCTGGTGTCAATTTTCTGGCTTGGTATCCTAGCCTCAAGAGGCTTCTAAAAGTCCAATTGGATGTTCCTTGTGAAAACTTTCAGGAGAGCAAACTTGAAAAGACCTATAAGGTAAATCACTATTCTTTCTGCACCTATGTGACTTGTAATAAAGTCAAATCTAATGGTGTCAAGCCTTATTTTATGATCAAGAATAATATTTTTGGTTATCTTTGATCCGAAGGAAGGTGACTAAAGAGAGAAATTTTATATTTCAATAAAACTATAGCACACAGCTCTGAGTTATCAGATTTTTCTCCTGTTCATTCAGTGATTTTACATGCCTTTTGAAAACAGCTTATATGCCATTATATTGGCATGATTTTGTTATCTACCTGCAAATTAGACTGACTCCTGTGATCTTAAATATATTGTCTACCCTAAATGCCAATCAAAAAGCTAACAGGATCTTTTGTATGTCAGGTCTCAAACTGACAAAAGAATTATAATAACTCCAATCCTTTGACCTACTTTAATACAGTGTTCCACTCTTTCATGTGCACAATCATATCTTCCCTAAGAACAAATGACCTGGAGTGAGCATTTATAAATGTATCTAAGGTTGTGAAACAGCTTTAACTCCACTCTTAATGCTTTTTACGTTCTTCAGAATGAAGTTTAAAGCCTAGAATCCATGCCCATGCTAAATAGAAAGGCTCTACATAACTTACTGTTCATGAACAATGTTTCATTTATATTAACATATCTGTCAATATTGATAAATAACCTAAATATTTTTAAAGAACCAAATTAAGGTGTTTCATAACATCAGGCAGCCTCAAACATTTCAATGGATGGGCATATTTCCTGACTTAGATTCTTGGTTTAATGGAATATGAGAACAACTGTTATGCTTTGGATTTGTGTTTTTACTTTTGATTATTAGACTATCTGATTTTATTTATTGTTTAAACTGTTTTTCAGAATATTGTTCAAATTCCTTGTCACTGTCAAGACAGATGGTTGCTCTTAATATAGCTAAACAAAAGGAAAATGAGAGGAAAGTGGGACTATCTCTAGGATACCAAGAATGAATACAAAATAAAAGTAATAGAGTCTTTGGTATGGAGAGATTTGAGTAAGTAACCCTTCTCCAAAGGTATTAAATGTAATATACAGCCATCCAACAAACCTCACTGCAATGAAGAAAGTGAACAAATGTAAACAATAGAAAAGAAAAATGGAACAAAACAATTTAATGAACTTACTCAACTGCCTGACAAAAAATAAGTCAATCATGGTGACTGTAGGGTTTTGGTCAAGTCCCAATGAGACCCTAAATTGCATGATTTTTTTTTCTTTTAACAATAATATGTACAATTTTCTTTTCCTGATTTTAACAATAAAACATTCAATATCTTACAGTAACAATCATCTTTACTTTTAGTATCATTTCACACTCTTTATGATATTAATATAAATCACATTTATATTATTTCCACTTCCTCATTCCAATATGTATGTCATATGTGGATGCTCACCAAAAGGCATTAGCTTCAGGTCTCACTCTCAATATTCCTTTAGCACCTAATTCCTTACTTTGTATATCATGGTCAGTCTCTTTTCCTTCTATGCCAGTGCTTGCTCAGTAGTATCATGAAGCAAAAATAGGTCATGGTGGCAGAGATAGAATTTGCCCCTCCTCCTTATTTTGCATGCATCTACCAGCACTACCATCCGTGGTCTCACCTGTTCCTTTGAATAAGCATAATATCTCATCGAAACTTGTTTCTGAAATATTTTTCTGGGAGATTTCCTTAATATCTTTCCACACAATATATTATTTTATTAACCAGAGAGCATTAACAATAAGCAATATCAAAAACAATTTATCATATTATTAACTGAGTATTCACTAAAAAATTTCTATATGCTGGGACTGAAATAAGGATTTCATATTCATTACTGCCTTTTGTTTTATTGCAACATCTAGAATTTCATTAGTTTAAATATACATTTTTTAATATTTAACTGCTTATTAATTTTTTTACAGTGTTTTATCAAGTCAACATTATGGGTTAATATGTCTACTATCATTGTGGTAATCATGAAAATATAAATCCTAATTAAAAATTAATATTTCTCAGTCTTTTCTATTTTCCTGTGCATATAAATATTCATAATTATTCAAATTTTTCACTATGGAGTTCATTATTTTATGTGTTTGTGGTATTTGATCTTTGTGAAAATATGCATATAATAAAAATGTCATATCAGCTTAAGTATGTGTGACATTATATTTCTGAAAAGGTGTACATTTGCCATTCTTAAAAAATTATTCCACAGTTATTGTCATGTAGATTTGTTGATTTAAAAGAAAATTATTTATGATTTATACCACTTTCTAAAATCCCCAACTTAAAAAGTTTATATTTTCAAAGTTGTAAACAATATTTTCATAATTTTAATTATCTCTCCACCACTACATCATTTCCATTGTTTATAAATGAAATTTATAGAGTTTTAAAAATATACCTTATTGGGGATTTTTAGGACGTACTAGGGATTGAACCCCAGGACTTGGTACATGGGAAGCAGGTGCTCAACCACTGAGCTACATCTACTCTCCCCTTATTGGGTTTCAGAGGATAGAGTTCATGAAATAAAGTATTAATGTAGGTTTATTTTAATGACTGCCTTCTGTGTTCCATAGTCCAGACCTGCAATCAGCCAGTTCTCCAAGAAGTCCCATATCATTTGTGTGGGTAAACTTTCTCAGAAGCCAAGATTTAGGGTTTAGGTATATTGTTGCAATTGAAATGCCAATGCTTTTAGACCCTTTCAGGATGTATTTCATGGAGGCATATACATTTTTAGCCAGCACCATAACATCAAAATAGACAAAGCATAGAATAAGTCAAAACTAAACGGAGATGAAAGAAATACACAATACTAACAAGAAATTTTAATTTTGTTTTTTTCCAACATTAATCTGTTTAATTTTTCACTTTATTCCCTACATGGACAGGTTAAAAAAGTATAATTTTCCCAAATACTGATTTATAGATGATGTGATTAAGTGGCACAAAAAAACATTCATTTTCGCAGATGGTAACATTCAGTGATCCCTTTAAGTGCAAATTTTTTTGGAGATACCAGAGCAGGTATTGAACCTGGGACCTCCTTTGTGGAAAGTCAACGTGCAACCACTAAGCTACACTGCCTCCCCTTAAATGCAATTTTAATTCTTATTTTAAGCTAACTGCAACAATAATTTAATACAAGATAGCCAAATACACAAACAACCTGTATATCCTGAAATACAAGTGGTTTCCATAGCCACATATGTTTTTACTCAAGTACACATTTCCACAATATATAAGTAAAACACTATCTCAAATGTTTATCCTGGTGCAAGCTTTTTAAGCAATTCCATTCATACTACTGAAAGCATTTATTTATTTCATTTTTAATATATTTTTTTTAATTACAGAAGTTGTGAACTTACAAAACAACCATGCACATGTGTAGAATTCCCATAAAACACTCCTTCATCAATACACCATACCCTGGTGGAATATTTGTTACAGAGTATGAGATAATATCATCAGATTATTACCACCAACCATGGTCCATAGCATAATTTAGCATACTTTTTCCATACTCCCCCATTATCAACACAGCACATCTTTGGCATTGATACAAGAATATTACAGTATAAGCCCCAAAGATTTTAAATTTTAAAATGTGTACCAAAACTAAGGCATTCAAGCGAATCTTTAGAGTTTTAAAAAAAATCACTCTTGCTATCCGAAGAAAATTAAAACAAATTACCATTTAAGATACTTTAAACATTTTAGAAAATACTGTATTTTCCTATATTACTATCATCTACTTAAGAGAAACACAAACCAGTTCACTTCATTAACAATCTCACAGACTAGTTTTTCTAGAAACTTGAAAAATATAAAACACATGTCTCAGCTATCATAGGATCAAAGATAATGTTTAAATGTCACATACTAAACAGCTACAATATAGTATACAATGGCAAAAAAGAGATTAACGCATAAATACTACTTCATCATCTAGATAGTCAAAAGTTAGAAGGAATTGCATGAATTGCAAGGTACTTAAAATTGTGTATGGTCAATAAAACCCAATAATTCAAGTATGGCAAAATAAAGGCAGGCAATTAAAGACTCAAATACTCTAAAATTTCAGACATGAAAATAAAAGCTGAAAAATTGTGTTTCCCCAAATTTCATTTTCATGCTTAGATATCAGTGCCTTACTATAGGAAATATGCAGTTACTACATATAGTTGCCTCAGAAGTTAAGGAAGGTTCAGCAAGTACAAAATCTATCAAGGTCCATACTTTGCTTCATCAAATGCTTTTCTAGCTCATTTCATTTCGTCCTTCATTTTAAGTTGAAGATAGAAGAAATCATCTACAAATTATAAAAATATGGAAAAAGTCAAAGTATATATTTTAACTAAAATGGAATGAAACTGGAGAGGTATAACTTGATTAGAAGAATGTCTCTGGTCTTATGCATATTTACTGTCAATACTGGACAGATTCCTCTAAAGAATAGTAAACATAAAACTTCCTGATTGGAAACTTAAGAGAGACCATTATTTCTCATGGATGTAGAAGAAAATTTGATAACAAAAGATGAGTGGAACCTAGAGAAATATTAAATGTATAATACTTCATGAATAATTAGAATTAATCCATATATATATAATTGTATTAGTCAGCCAAAGGGGTGCTGATGCAAAGAACCAGAAATCTGTTGCCATTTATAAAGGGTATTTATTTGGACTAGAAGCTTATACCCACAAAGTCATAAAGTGTAAATTACTTCCCTCACCAAAGTCTGTTGTCATATGTTGGAGCAAAATGACTGCTAGTCTCTTTCCAGGTTCAGCTCCTCTGGTCTTTTCACGAGGTCAGTTGTAGACTATCAGGCTCATCCCTCTTCTTGGGGCTGCAGGATCCTGTCTAATGAGCTGTCTCTCTTCCCCTGTGTTCTTCTCTGTGCCATTTTCTCCATGAGTCCCCACCCACTAAGGGGGCAGGGACTCAATGTCCTACTGATGTGGCTGGATCAAAACCTTGATCATAATTTAATCAAATAAAAGTGAAACCCCTGAATTTAATACAATCTAATATGCCCATAGGAACAGACCAGTTTACAAATACAATACAATATATATTTTTTTAATTCATAAGCAATAGCAAACTGCCACAATAATGTTAGTTTAACTTTTGAAAAAAGCATTCACTGTTGTTCACTACATTAACAGAAATAAAAGAGAAAAAAACTTATCTCAATAGAGGCAGAAAAGCATTTAACAAAATCCATTCCAATCAATAAAAAATAACATTAGAAATTTAGGAATAGACCATCTTTAATGTCACAAAGTAAAAAATAAAACTTGTTTCAAGCATTATATGAAATGTTAACATTTTGAAAACTTTCCCCCTAATATTCTATATGGGAATGACTGCTACAGCCATTGCTATTTAAATTGTTTGTTTCTATTTAGATTGTACAATATGTTAAGACAAGCAATAACTGGCATAAGGAAAAAGTATAATATTAAGTTGTCATAATTTCCAAATAACATGACAGTATATCTAGACATTTCATAGTAATCTATAGTCTATTAGATTTAATGACATTGCAAATTAGTTGGAAGTTCACTAACAAATCAATTGTATCTCCATATTCTAGCAATAAACAAAAAAGAAAATTTACAATTTATAACACCAATGAAACTATCAAATAATAGGAATATATGTCATGTAATGAAATGTATTTAAAACCTCTACATTGACAGCTACAAAACATTATTGAAAGAAGTTAAGAAATCTTAATAAATGGAAGCATATATCATAGAAATTGTTAAAATTTCATTAACTCCAAATTATTCCATATATTAAATTAAATTCCTCCTAAGATTTTAAGTTTTTTAAAATAAAAAATTCACAAATAAATTCTAAGTTCATATGCAATGTACCAACAAGGGTCAAAATTATTTTGAATAAGAAGAAGCAATTGGGGGAACTTAAATCACCAAGTATCAAGAATTATTATGGGAAAAATAATAAAAGAAAAAAATAAGAAAATAAAAAGTAATTATTATGGAAACTATTTATTATGCAGTATGTCAGCGGCAAAAGGGTAAATTAATTAATCAGCATAACAGATTAAGGATTTTGGAAACATACTCAAAATTATACAACCACCTGATTTATTGAAAAGCAATGTGGTGAAGTGGGTCAAATGATGATCTTTTCCATGAATGGTAATTTGTGAAGTGGTTATCCATATTGAAAAAAATTTAGGAATCCAGTCTCACGTAATAAACCAACAAGAATTCCAGATAGATTGAAGATCTAAAAGTTGTAGGTAAAAATTAATAAATAGATTAATTAAAAATACAGATTTTAGAAAAAGACATAAAAAGTTATTTGTGATTTGGAATAGTAAGAATTATTTTGTAAACAAGGCAGGATAAACTTTAATGTTAAAATAAAAATTGATAAATGGGACTTTATCAAATTTAAGAATTCCTTTTCTTCATAATACACCAGTTAAGAGTGGAAAGTGGTAACCCAGAATGTGGTGGTATGTATAAAATCTCTTCCAAACCGTTGAGGAAATGATAGGTGACTAAAATGATCAAAAAACTTGAACACATAATTAACAAGAAAGGATTTACATGAAGGTAATAAATATTAACAGATGTGCTTCATATATTCAGACCTTAGAGAAATATATTCAACTCTTTTATGAGACATTTTAACCACTTACCAGAATGGTTAATGTTGACATGATCTATAACATCAATTGTTAATTAGGATGTATAGAAAAAGGAAATAAATATATTGATAAACAAAGTACTTGTATAAATTTCTGCAAGCACCTTGGATGTTTTGGGGCAGTTCCTACAAAGACTGAATATATTACTATTTTACAACCCAGCAATCCCCCACACTATCAGTCTGTAGATATACATTACCAAAAGGTGTGTACTCATTTCTTTATTTTTATTTTATTTTTTGTTTATTTTTATTTTATTTACTTTATTCATTATTTATATCACTGTTAAAAGTAACTTTTTAACATTCACATAAGATAAACTTTCAATAACAATAAATCTACTTTGTTGTGTAGACCTTCCCCCTTATTTTTGTTCCTTCCTCAAACTTAAGGGGTATGGAATGATGTCTGCTCTGCCTTCTTCAGGCTGAGAGGAGACTTAGATATTATGTGGCCAAGAAAAGGAATTGTTTTCCTTGCACTTGTAGATAATTCTTGTCCAAGGGATGGGACTTGTCCATCATCATTTTGTTAGTTGTACAGGCCAAGCCCAAAGAAAAAAGTAGAGCAGGAGTAGGTTCCAACTTTGCTGGATTGCAGGACTCAACTGGCATATGAACAATCTGAAGATTTAAGTCTCTGAAAAAATAGTTAAGAAATACATTGAAAAGTATAGGTTCAAATAAAAAGAGTAGAAAAATCATGATTAAGGAGATTAATAAATGAATATAACTATGTTATATAGAGGAAATGGATTTTCATATATTCTCTAATAGGGTCTGCTGAGGGGATGCAGATTTCCTGAGGCTGTGTGGTTTTCTTTTGCTATCTGGACATTCCTAGAACCCTCAGGAGCACTTTAGTTTGAAGCTTTCTTTACTGTGGAAGTTTGTGAAATCTGCCGAAGACCTCCAGAATTGCAATCTCTGGAATGAACTCCCAGCTCACTTTGAACTCTCTTAACCATAAAAAACCTTATAGTTTATTTAATATTCTTACAGCTGAATAATATTTCCCTATACATATATACTGCATTTAGTTTATCCATTCATCTGTTGATTGACACCTGGGTTACTTCCATCTTTTGATAATTGTGAATAATGTTCCTATTAACATTGGTGTGTTTATACCTATTCATGTCCCTGCTGTCAATTCTTCTGGGAATATACCAAAAATGGAATTTCCAGGTCCTATGGCAATTTTATACCTAGTTCCTTGAGGAATGGTCAAACTGTCCTTCACAGTGGCTGCAACATTTTACATTCCCAACAGCAGGGAATGAATGTTCCTATTTCTCCGTATCCTTTCCAACACTTGTAGATTTCTGTTTTTTTTAATAGCCACGAGTCTAGTAGGTGTGATATCTCATTTAGTTTTGATTTGCATTTCCTTAATAGCTAGTGATATTGAGCATGTTTTCATGTGCTTTTTTAGCCATTTGTATTTCCTCTTTAGAAAAATATCTGTTCAAAGCTTTTACCTATTTTTAAGTGGGTTGTTTGTCTTTTTATTATTATATTTTAGGATTACATGAATGTGTTGGCTATTAGACCATTACTAGATATGTGGACTCCAAATATTTTCTACCTCTGAGTAAGCTGCCTTTTCACGTTATTGACAAAAAATTTTCAAGCAAATTTGTTTTAATTTGGAAGAGGTTCTATTTATCTATATTTTCATTCACTTATCATGCTTTTGGTGTAAATTTATGAAACTGTTGCCTACCACAAGATCTCATGGAGGTTTTCCTACACTATTTTCTAGAAGTGTTATGACCCTGGCTCTTATAATTAGGTCTTTGATTCCTCTTGAGTTAATTTTTTTTCTGGGGCATTAGAGAGGGACCCTCTATCATTCTTTTGGATATGGATAACCAGTTATCCCAGCACCATTTCTTGAAGAGATTATTCTGTTCCAGTTGGGTGGACTTGGAAGGCTTCTCAAATATCACTTGGACACAGAGATTTTGTTCTATTTCTCTACTCTCAATTTGCTTCCATTAGTCAATATGCCTATTTTTGTGCCAATCCCATGTAGTTTTTTTTTTAATTTATTTATTTTTTATTGTGGGTAAAAATCAAATTTTTCACAATACACACCAATATTTATAAAATGTTATATAAATATATATGCATATATGTGCATTTGCATACAAAAATATTATATATATATATATATATATTAAAGGTGCTTAGATTATCTAAAATATTACATGGAACCTACAGGGATTCCCATGTTCCCCACCTCCCACACCTCCCACCAGATCCCACACAAACATCTCCCACAAGTGTTGCCCATCACCCTCAATGGACTTACTCATCCTGGGGCCTTGCCATCAACCATAGACCACAGTTCACATCGAGATACCATACTCTCTCCCACACAGTTCTGAATGGTGTGTGCTGATTTAAAATGCAGTTTTAACCACGGGAACTTTGGAATATGCTTTAGAGTTGGGTAGTGTGAGTACTCCAACTTTTTTTTTCTCATTCTATAAAGATTTATCATTTCCAAATCACAGAAAGGAATTTGAGTAATTTACTAATTGTTTTCTACTATGTGCCTTAGAGATACTTCACTAAAAATTGGTATCTGACACAACAGAAGACATTTGCAGAATGTAATATTGTAGTGACAGTACTGAGGTTGATTGTTACACACATTTTAAACTCTTTGAATTTGGTTACATCTTAATTATTTATACAGAACATTGGTCCAATAATGTAAAAATAGAGAACAGCAGCTGGAAATTTATCTCATTCAATGTTCAGAGATAAAAGAGTTAAACACTCTTTCCATTATTTTCTGTATATAGTCCTTTTTCATTTTGAAATCTGACTGCAATCAAATTCTGGCATTGTTCCAAGCTATTGTACAAACAGGATACTGAAGGCCATCACTATACAGCATACAGCAACATAAGGACTCTTTCGTTCACCTATTCTGGCACACTTCCAAAATATACCCAACAGTCCAGTTTTATTTCTGTCCAGGAGGCTGGGTGCCAAGGATCGGATATAAGCACAGGTACATATAAGCAGCAAGATTACAGTCAACAGACTCTGAAAATTGAAAATGGCAGACATAGTGAGGCCGGCGGAGCCCCAGCCACATCACCCTTCCGGGCCCAGGGCGGAAGAGGCGTAGTATTCCAACTTTATTCTTCTTTTTCAAGATGTTTTGGCTATTTGTGGTCACTTACCTTTCCAAACAAATTTGATAATTGGCTTTTCCTTTTCTGCCCCAAATTCTGTTGGAGTTTTATTGTGATTGCATTGAACCTGTAAATAAATTTGGATAGAAAGGACATCTTAATGATATTTGGTTTTCCAATCCATGAACATTAAATATCCTTCTACCATTTGTTTAGGTCTTCTATGATTTCTTTGAGCAATATTATGTAATTTTCTGTGTAAAATTCTACTATATATTTAGATAAATATTCCTAGATATTTGATTCAATATTGAAAATTGATTTTTCTTGATTTTCCCCTCATATTGCATATTCCCAGTGTGTAGAAACACTACTGAGTTTTGCATGTTGATCTTATATACCACCATATTTCTGAATTCATGTATTAGCTTTAGTAGCTTTGTTGTAGATTTTTCAGAATTTTCTTAATATAGGATCATGTAATGTGCAAATAGTGAAAGTTTTACTTCTTCTTTTCAAATTTGGATGACTTTTATTTCTTTTACTTGCCTAACTGCTCAGAAAATATTAACAAAATGTTGAATAATATTGGTGAGAGTGGGCATTACTCTTGTCTTTTTTCTGATATTATAAGTAAAGCATTTAGTTTTTCACCATTGAGTATGATGTTAACGCTCAGTTTTTCATATTGGACCATTATCATACTGAGGAAGTTTCCTTCTATGCCTATCTTTTGTAGTGTTATTGAAAATAAAGGATGCTGAAAAATGTAGAAATTTTTTTCATCCATAGAGGTGATTATGTAATATTTCTCCTTTGATCTGTTAATGTGGTGTATTGCATTAATTGATTTTTTTATGTTGAACTATCCTTGCACACCTGGAATAACCAACTTCATCATAGTGTATAATTCAATTAATGTGTTATTAGATTCAATTTGCAAATATTTTGTGAAAGGTTTTTGCTTCTAAGTTCTTTAGAGAGATTGGTCTCCATTTATCTTTTCTTATACCGTCTTTATATAGCTTTGGTATTAGGGTGATGTTGGCTTCATAAAATGAGTTAGGTAATGTTCTCTCATCTTCAATTTTTTTTAAAAGATTTTGAGTAGGATTTATATAAGTTCTTTCTGTAGTGATTGGAAGAATTTATCTGTGAAGCCATCTGTTCCTGGGCTTTTCTTTTTGGGGAGTTTTTTTGATGCTTTATTTAATCTCATTACTTGTGATTCGTCTCTTAAGGTATTCTATTTCATTTTTGTCAGTGTAGGTTGTTCATGTGTTTCTAGGCATTTATGCATTTCACACAAGCTGTCCAACTTGTAGGCATACTATTTTTCATAGTACCTTATTAATGATCCTTATTTTATTTCTATGGGATAAGTGGTGATATCCCATTTCTCATTTATGATTTTATTTATTTGCATCTCCTTTTTTTCTCTGTTAATCTATGTGAGAATTCTCAGTTTTATCAATCTAATAAAACAGCTTTTAGTTTTGTTAATTTGTTGTATTTATGTTTTATTCTCACTATTGTTTAATGCTTCTCTAATCTCTGTTATTTCCTTCTTTCTGCTTGCTTTCAGATTAGTTTGTTGTTCTTTTTCTAGTTCCTTCTAATGCGCAGTTAGGTTTTTTATTTTAGCTCTTTCTTGTTTTTAAATATAGGCATTTAAGTATATAAATGTGCCCCTCAGCACTGCCTTCACTGCATCCCATAAATTTTGATATGTTGTATTCTCATTTTCATTCACCTTGAGATATATACTGATTTCTCTTGCAATTTACTCCTTGACCCAGTGATTTATAAGAGTGTATTAAGCTTCCATGGAGTTGTGAATCTTCCATTTCTCCACCCAATATAGATTTACAGCTTCATTCTATTTGGTCAGAGAAAGCATTTTATATAATTTCAAGTTTTCTGAATTAGTTGAGACATTTCTATGACCTAACATGTAGTCTATCTTATCCTGGAGAATGATCCATGAGAGCATGAGAAGAATGATTATCTTGCTGTTATGGTGTGCAATGTTCTGTATAAATCATTATTTAATGTAGTATTCAAGATCTGTCTTTATTTATTGACCTTCTGTCAAGATGTTCTGTCTATTTCTGAGAATGGTGTATTGAATTCTCCCACTATGATTGCAGAGGTGTTTATTTTTTCCCTCATTTTGCTACTATTTGCTTCATGTATTTTGAGGCACCCTGGTTAGATGCATAAATATTTATGATTATACTCTCTTCTTGATAGATTGTCTCTTTTATTAATGTATGTGTCCCTCTTTGTCTCTTAGACCGCTTTGCATTTAAATCTACTTTGGGGAAGCGGCTGTGGCTCAATCAGTAGGGCTCCCATTTACCATATGGGAGGCCCGGGTTTGGTTCCCGAGGCCTCCTGGTGAAGGCAAGCCCGCCCGCACGGCGTGGTTAGCTGACCCAGTGAGCACAAGCAGCAAGAGGGGGATAAATGAATAAATAAAAATAAAATCTTTTTAAAAAAATCTATTTTGTCTGGTATTAGAATAGCTACCACAGTTCTTTTTTGGTTAATGTTTGCTTGGAAAACATTTTTTCCAACTTTTCACTTGCAATCTATTTGTGACTTTGGGTCTAATGTGAGCTGCTTATAGATAGCATACAGATGAGCCACAGGTTTTATGCAATCTGTCAATCTAGGTCTCTGACTTGGGGAGTTTAATCCATTAAAAGT
This sequence comes from Tolypeutes matacus, assembly GCA_026826555.1. Classification (NCBI taxonomy): domain Eukaryota; kingdom Metazoa; phylum Chordata; class Mammalia; order Cingulata; family Chlamyphoridae; genus Tolypeutes; species Tolypeutes matacus. The sequence goes on from JAKSZT010000755.1 coordinate 30,788, forward strand.
AATACTTCAACTATATCTTTATGCTTATATATGTTTCACCTTTTTTCTTTCTTTTTTACACTTCTGGTTTTCTTTACTAATAATTTTCCATTCTACACTCTCCTTCAAACCTCTCTCTCTTGCCTTATCCTTTCAACATGAGAACTCCCTTTAGTATTGCTTGAAGGGCAAGACTCTTGTTGATGAATTCTCTTAAATTCTGTTTTTACTGTAGACATTTTAATCTATCATTTTTTTCTAGTCAATTTTGTTGGATACAGAATTCTAGGCTGGCAATATTTCTCTTTTAGCATCTTAACTACAGCATAACCTGCATTCATGGTTTCAGAGGAGAATTCAGCACTTGAGCTTTTAGTGCATATCTTATATGTGATAGATCTCTTATCTCTCACTGCTGTCAGGATATTCTGTCTATCTTTGGAATTTCACAATTTGATTAGTATGTGTCTTGGAGTGGAATTATTAGGATTTTTTCTCTGTTTGTAGTACACTGCACATGCTCATTCATGTCCCTCATAAGAGTTTGGAAATTTACTCATTATTTACTCAAACACTCCTTCTGCCCTTTTTACCAAATCTTCTCCCTCTGGGACATCCATAATGTGTAAGATTGTGCAATTCATGCTATTATTCAATCCCCTGAGTCCCTGTTCACTTTTTTTTTTCATTTCTTCCTCTTTGTGTTCTTTCTGTGTTATATCAGATATTCCTGCTATGTTCTGCTGTTGAGTAATTCTTGTGTATTTTAGTTTCTTGTATTCTGTTTTTCATTACCATAAGTTCTATTTTTTGTATGTTTACAATTTCTTCTGTATGCTCAAGCAGTGTCTTAATATATTTTATCTCTTCTTTCATCTTCTTGATTTAGGAGACTCATGGGTATCTTTGATTAGTTGTTCAAAATTCTGCATCTCCCATGTTATTTTTAGTTTTTCCACTGACTGAACATATCTTCTTGTTTCTTATTATGGCCTGTAATTTTTTGCTGATATCTAAGCATATGTTTGTCTTGATGGGTTTAGGTTGTTGGTCAGTTTCTCTTGCTTAGGGTTTTGTTTGGCTTTGTGCTAAGTTTCTTCTTTGACACTTGGCTCCACTTATTCTACATCTTTAGAACTGCCTTGTTTTACTAAAGAAATAAAAGAGAAAATTAAAAAGGCTAAGAAAGAGAATAAGAGAATAAAACAAATAAAAAGATAAAAAGAAAAAAAATGAATAGGAGAAAAGAAAGAAGAAGAAAGAAAGAAAGAAAAAGAATAAAAATGGGCCTCCTTTTCTGGCCACCAGCATCCAGTTAGAGCCCTCTTTGCCAGTCTTCCATACCTGCTTATCACCGTGTAGACCCACCACTTACTGGGTAACTGGAAGCAGACAGGTAAAAATATTTGGGTCTCCCATATGACTACTTATACCTATGCTAGGCCCCTCCTCACAAAACACCTGCTCTGATTGCCCCTAATTCTTGCTACTCCCCAAGTATCCAGCTGGGCCCCCTTTTGCTGACCTCCCATGCCAATCAACATGTGGTCTACCACTACCTGGTACCTATCTGGGCCTCCCTCAATGGCCATCTGCTCTGATTTCCCACAGCCTGCTGCTTCCCCTTTACCCAGCAAACCTTGTTTTTCCTCCACTCCTAGAGTAGTATTTAAATCTGCTGCTCCACTATCTTAGATCTCCACCTGTTCTCATTTATATCTGCACTATATTTTTTAAAAAAGAAGAAATTACCCAAACATTAACTCTAAAAGTGGCAAATGTATTGTGGAATATTCATACAATGAAATAAAATACAGCAATAAACATAAAATAAATATAATTTTTCAAAACAAAAGAGATGAATCTCACTAACATAACATTTAGTAATAGAATGAGAGATTTAAAAAGCATCACATATAATTTCATTTATATGAATTATAAAACTTGAAAATTATCTGTTGTAGTGTTTTGAGCCTTTTGTGGATCCCAAAAAATTATGTTATTAACCTAACCCATTGGTATGAAGGTAAAACCTATTGCAGATGTGAACTTTTTAATGCATTATATCAGTTAAGGGCTTTGATTAGGTGGGTCTTAATCTTCTTAAGATTAATCCTTCATATGTGGGAGAAAATACAGAGACACACAGGAGCACAGATAGAAATTTCCAGAAATTAAGAGAAAGGTCCCTGGAGCCAGTTGCTGAAATCAATGGAACACAGAAGTTGAGAGGATCCACTGAAACCAGAAGCCAAAAGCAATTTGATCCAAAGGAGAGGGGAGAGATGAGACGATGCCCTATGTTCCTGATTGTCCACAGCTCCATCTTAGGGAGAAATCATCTCCTGATAATGCCTTGATTTGGACAATTTCACAGCTTCAGAACGGTAAGCTTATAATTTAATAAATCTCCATTGTAAAAGTCAACCCACTTGCATATTCCCTTGTACCCTTTAGCAAACTAAAATATCTGTGTTGATGGAAATCAGGAAAATGCCTATCATTTGGTGTAGTATTAACTAGGCTGGTGAATAAGGGGATATCTAGGATTCTAGTATATATTTTAATCTAGGTGCCAGTTATAAAAGTATTCTTGAGTTGAAAAAAATTATAAAGCTATCATTTTAAATAAGCACATATTTTAGATATTTATTAAACTCAATATAAGTTTTAATATAATCAAGCATAAAGGGAAAAGATTAAGGTGATTAAAATTCAAGAAAAACAAAAGACAGTAAAAGTAGACACATGCAATTTATATATGAAATAAGATTTACAGATATATACTTTAAATTAGTAATAGGTAGATAGTTCCATTATTTAATCATACGAAATAACTTATTGATGGCATTATAATTGAAATACATCAGAATATATAACAAATTCAAACCAAAAGTTTAAAATATTTTTTATCATATACATAGAAACAAAAGATTAATCAAACAATGCCATCCTTTACTATCTGAAAAGTTCTCTGCATTTTCCATTTCCTCTCTCTTCTCTTCTACTCTCTTCTCTTCTCTCTTCTTTTCTCTTCCCTTCTCTTCCCTTCCCTTCCTTTCCTTCTCTTCTCTTTTCTCCTCTTCTGTACTTCCCTCTCCCTACATCTTCCCCCCATTCCAATCCTCTTCCCTTCCTCATACCTCCCCTTCCTCTCTTCTCTTTACTATTCATATTTTCTGTTCATTTTACCTTCTATAATTTATTCTATCCCGTTTTGTTACAACATTGATTTCAAAGGCCAATATTTGGTAGCAATACTCAGGAAATTATTTATATAGAGCAGTAGTTGACAAAAATTTCTCTGAAGGTCAGATGGTGAATTCATTGCATGCCATAAAGTCTCTGTTGCATTTGATTAATTCTGTCATTCTATAACTACATAAATCATAGGCAATATGTAAACAAATAGCCATGGTGTGTTACAATAAACATTATTTGCAAAACAGTTGATGTGAAAGATCTTGATCATCTATAACAAGATATTATTTTGCTGAGTGGAGACTTAAATTTACATGTGTATACACATATACATTCAAAAACTCAAAAACACTTCTATTGGTTAACTTGAAATAGAAAAAAAAAGTACCTTGTATTTCATAATTTCTAAAATTTTAAAATATATCCATTTGGTGAAAATAATTCCTAGTGATTAATCATCATTTTCATGACTAAGGAGATCTCTCCAAAATACAGAAAGTTGTAGGGTGGGTAGATAGAGGTCAGCAAATCATGGCCCAAATAGGCATCTCACTCTCTTTCCTCAAACCCAGCTTTTGCTTTCACCCTCTACCACTCTCTCAGAAAACAAGATGCTGGGAAATGGCTTTGAAAAGAGAAAATTACATTGAAACCTAGACATTCATTTAGACTTGGTAATTTTGGGGAATACATGAAAAACAGCTTAGAAGAAGGAGAAAGAATTATATAAGTGGAATTTAGATCAGTCCCCAAATAGTTTCTGTGTGATTTTTTTCGGGAAGATTCTGACATTCTCATCTCAGCAGAAGCTAGTCTCACCTCTGAGGCAACCAAACAGGCTGAGTACCTCATTTTTCCTGGAGAATGTGCCCACACAAGCAGGCTACTCCTGGTTGGCCACTATATCCAGCCTGTCCACAACTCATAAAAAAAGTTCATCAGCTAAAATATAGCAGAGTCATGGCATAAACATTATTTTAACTATTGATATTTGATAACAAATTAACTCTCTTGAAGTAAATATTTCATGACATAACCATACTGTCAAGTCATCCTCAGTAGAGATCTACAGGCATAGATGGGTGGAATTGGGATCTAAATTAATAATGACTGAGTTTTGGCAAGATTGTCTGACATTATAATAAAATAGTATTTTTATTGTTTAGATTGTTTTCTTATTCACCAGAAAAACTACTCATCTAGTTAAATATATATTTCTTCTCTACACCTGTGGTATTTGGAGAAGTCTGAACAAGTGACAGATTAGTTTTAAACATAATGACTGACATGTAAAATATGTATTTTATTTGATTTTTATTTTTATTATGTTACTATGATTTTTTATCACTCACTAGATATTTGAGTCAAATTAGTTGTTCAAGATTCAGTTCTGTAAGTTTTAAAATACTGATTCAACAAAGAAGTTGACAGAGGAAAATATATTTGGTTAGAAATCAGAAATCTATTCCAGATTGCAATATATCTTCTATTAGCATAGCTTATATATGAAGTTGGATGGACTGTGAGAAAGTAAATCAACTGCAAAGTTAGGCAGTTCTTATGACTACCTCATTTCCATTAAAAATTGCAAATTTGGGAGCCATTCAGACCACTGGAAAGATTTCATGATTTGCTAGAAGGACTCATACAACTCACTGAGAGCTGATACACTCACAATTATAGTCTATTACTTAGAAATGATGCAGATTAAAGTCAGTCAAAGGAAGAAACAGATAAGGCTGGGCCCAGGACAAGTACCAATTATGGAACTTCCCAGACATGCAGTTGAGAGAGTTATTTTACTTGCATTAAGGCAGGGAAACACACATAGATATTGAGAAGTGAGGCTCATTGGAGCCTTGTGGTCCATAGTTTTATGGGGCTCCATTATATAAAAATGAATGATCTCAGTCTCCATTTACCTTCCCCTCCAGAGGATAGCTAAGATTATGTGACCCAAAGGTCTTAACCTAAATCCAATTATTATCACCTCTCTGACCAAAAGTCCACAGGCCAATGGTCAACAAGGGCATTTCTAACTGACATGACATGCCCAGGGCCTGTAAATTACCTCCCAGAAGCCAAAAGCAAAAGCCAGACCTCTTTGTGTAAGACTTGTTAACTAACAGATGGTATGACATGAAATCCCTTTGTGCTTAATTTTTTTTCAAAGATTCTCATCGGTTAATATTAAACAATGTAACCTTACAACATTTATATTAAGAATTAAAGGGCATCTATATATCAGTTCAATCAAATAAAATATTTTTCTTATGTGTTGATGAAGTGCAAAAATTTTCACACGACATATTTGAAAATTATTGCTAATGTGCTGCCTATACATTTTAGAGGTACTCCAAATTAGGGACATACTACTGCATTTAGATCATATTTTGTTTACATTCTTTGACATTAAATAAGAGAATCATATTGAACAGGAGAATAACATTCAAGAGAAGAGATTTCCCTGAAGAGGGAAGAGGGAAAAAGTGCAGCAAAGGTACTTTCAAATTAAGCCGATGGGGAATTAGAGTAAATTCAGAAAGAAAAGAACTAATAAAATACATATTTTATTGTGAGGAATTATCATTACTTCCTGAGACCCAGAACCTTACTTCTCAATTTGGACTGCAATAGTTGAAAGACATTCATGTTGCCTCTAGATATTTATCAATATATTTAAATTTATATTTGATTGGAGCTCACAATGAAGAGTTAATTATTAAGTGAATATTTCTTGCACACAAAATTATATGCAAACAACCAAAGCACACACACACACACACAAAGTCACAAACACAACCCGCACATCTGCCCTATTTTTAAATTGAAGAGCAACATCATAGAGGGCCTATAATTTATTTCAAATTTTTAGCCAGTTAAGTCTTCCAAACACTCAACCTGTGTTTAAAGATCAAGCCTAACATTTAAACCTCTAAAAATGTTGTCTTCATTTGTTAGTGTGAGAAGGTAATGAGCCAAATTGAAGAAACTTCTTTCATTACTGTGATCTCATTACATTTGGGAAGACTATGCTATCATTATATGAGCAGAAAGATTCTCATAATTAATCCTTAGGGAAATTGACTTTCCTCCACTTTGTCTTCCACTATTGCACTTCCATGGACATTTGCATTCTTAGCTGTAGTGATAGATTTACTTGCAAAAATGTTTAAATTACAATATCCATGAATTGTCCACATCCAGTTTAAAATTTATTTTACACATTGCAACAAAACATTTGTAAAATTGGAAGTGAGAGTATTAGTTTGATATTTATCTGATTATGTTGCAGATTTTAAACAAAATCATGTTAGTTTCCAAAAGATTTTTAGCAGAGATTAGACTAAACCAGTACATTCTGAGTTTCTTTTATGAGGCTAGATGAAGTAACATACACTGCAGGTTACAAAAATCAGGATAAAAATTATGATCACAGGCAGTATTCATTTAGGGACAGCTAAATATTGAATGAAAGATTAATGGATAATCTCATAATCTCTTGCCAGTCTTCTTTTTAAGCAATGCAAATTTATTCTTTTAAAGTTCTGGAAGTCAGAAGAACAAAATGTGTTTCGCTAGGCTAAAATCATGGTGTTGGCAGTGCTGTTTACCTTCTAGAGGCTAACGGGAAGAATGGGTATAGCTGAATTTTCCAGTTGCTAAAGGTTAGCAGCATACTTTGGAATTTGACCACATTCTATCTTCAAAACCAGCAATGGCCAATCCATTCTTTCTCAAATGGCATGGCACTTAAATCTGGCATCTGTCATCAAATCTCCATTTCTGGCTCTGACTCTTCTGCCTCCTTCTTTCATTTATAAGGACTCTTGTAATTACATTGGTTCCACCCAATAATCAAAGATAATTTCTCCATGACAAGATTCTTAACATAATTATGGATGCAAAGTTCATTTTGTCATGTAAGTTAACATATTCACATGTTCCAGGGTTTAGGACATGGACATATTTGGTGAGGACATTATTCTGCCTACCACATGATCCATACAGAGAATAGAAACAAATTGGAAGTACATCTCAGAGGTTTATTTCAGAGCTATTCTTCAAGAAATAAATTGAACAGCACCATTAATTTTAAACAACGTATTAAATTTTTTAATAATCCATATTTGGAATGAAATGTTAATTTAACTAAGACTTTACCAATATGTGGAATACTAGATTATGGGTAAATATGTGAATGACTAATGTAGATTCACTTTGTCAAGAAATTGAGGAAATCACTGAATAGAATAGTTTCATGAGTTTGATTTTAGACACAAATATATTCACACTTCCAGACTGAAAGATGATAGAAGAGTCTCATATCCTTCTATTTTGGAAATGGGATAGCCAGAGCTATACATAAAATTGTATTGTTTTACTTTTTTATTAAGGAAGTTGTGGGTTTACAAAATAAACATAAATAAAAATATGTAACCTACAGAATTCCAATAAACCACCCCACCACCAACACCTTCCACTTTTATGGAACATTTTTTATATTTCATAAAAGAACATCCAAATATTAATATGAACTATATTCTATAGATTACAGTAGGTGTATTTTTCCCACAAGCCAACCAATTATTAATACCTTGTATTAGCTTGTACATTTTTAATAATTCATGTAATAATATTATCATATTTACACTGTTAACCACAATCCAACATCCACCACAGGATTCACAATGTTATACACTCCCGTGTCTTCTACAATCCATCCAAAGTGTACATTCAGTGGCTTTCAGTTACATCACAGAGTTGTTTGTCAACTCAGTCAATTTTAAAACATTTTCAGTAATCCAGAAAGTAAAATCCCTTATGCTGTTACAAACCCCTATTGTTGACCCTTAGCCTTGATATATAGTGCCATAATTGCCATTGATGAAAAATATTACAATATTACTGTTGGCAACTATTAATTTTCTCATGTATCACCACATTCTTAACACCTTGTGATAGTGATGTGCATTTGTACTAGTTCATAGATGAACATTCTTATATTTGTACTATTTTCCACAAACCTTATCCACTGCCAAGTTCACTAAGTTATACAAACCCAAGATTATACTCTAGCCTCCATTCTAATGACATTTGTATCCCTAGACTACTCCTTTCTGCCACATTCACATTTATAAGTCAGTGGTGTTAGTTATAATCACTATAATGTTTTAAAATCAGCTCTATTCATTTCCCACCATTTACAATTAATCTTATTAAAAAGGCTACATACATTAAGCATCAGATTCCCCTTCTCTAATGCTCAGTCATTTCCCTAGTGGCCTATAGCCTAGATTTTAACTCAATGAATTTATTCTTTGTATTTAGTGCATATGAGTGAAACCATATAATAACTGTCCTTTTGTGTCTGGTTTATTTCCTTCAACATAATGTCCTCAGTGTTCATCTATGTGGTCATATGAGTCTTGATATCATTTTATTATTAAAGAAGCTTTAGACTACATAAATGTTACATTGAAAATATAGGGAATTCTCATAAACCCCATGCCCTTCCCCTCCCACTTTTTTCCCATTAACATCTTTCATTAGTGTGGTATATTGGATACAATTGATGAACACATATTAAAGTATTTCTACTAACCATGGTCTATACTTTATATTATGATTTACACTTTGCACTGTACCATTTTATAGATTATGAAAAATGTCAAAAGGCCTGTATCCATCATTGCAATGTTATGCAGAACCATTACAATATCCCAATACTAAGCAATGTTGCATCATTTTCCTTCTCCCTCTTCTTAGAACATCTGGTGACCACTGTTTTTATGTCATATTACAAGCTCTTCAATTAGTAAAATAATAATAAGACTACGATAGTTCATAGTTGCAATCCTCCTTATGTTTGTCGTTCCTCAATCTTGAGTGTTTGGGCATGGTGATTCTCACTCTGCTTCTGATGAGAAAGGGTAAGATCCCCAGGGGCAGATGAATGGAACTGTTTTGCTTGCAGTTGTAGATACTCTTTGTTTTTTTGGGATGGTTGTTGTTGATCATCATCATTTTGTTAGTTGTTCTGGGCAAATCTGATGAACTGGAGAGTATGTGTTGGCTGCAACTCTGCTGAGATTCGTGGCTCAACTGACATATGAAAAACAGAAGATTTAAGTGTGTGGGACACATATTTAATGGGTGTTGTGCTAATTATAGGCTCAAATAAAAGGGATGTAAGAGCCATGTGCAGGAATGTTCCAAGTGAGTCTAACTCTGATACATTGTGGGGGATAGGTTATCATATATTCCAAGGTAAGACCCACTGACAGGGTGCTAAATTCTTTGAATTGTCTGCCCTGTCTATACTGTCTAGATGTATCTAGAGCCCTCAGGAGTCCCCCTGCTCAAGGAATTGTTTACTGTGGCAGTTAGTGAGATCCTCATGAGATTTGCATAAGTGTAAACTATGGAATGACACCCCTACTCATTTTGAAATGTCTTAGCCATAAAAATTCATTTGTATTTAAAAATCTCCCTTTTGGTGCAGGCCTTATTTCAAATGCTTTGCTAGTTGGTGCTTGGTAATAATCCCTCAGTGCCAGGGGGGCTTATCACCGAGAGTCATGTCCCATGTTGGGGGAAGTAGTGAATTTATATGCTGAATTTGGCTTAAAAAGAGGCCACATTTGAGAAGCAATGAGGTTTTCTGGAGGTAACTCTTAGGCAATATATATAAGTAGGCTAAGATTCAATGTCACAAGATTTGAGATTCATAAGTACAAGAATCCTTATCAAGGAACTAGAGTATTGATCAATTTTCCTTTGCTAGGCACTGCCCATGTACTCTAGGGATTCTTGCCACTGTATTAGAGAATGGAGGAAGACTCCCCGGGATGGGAAATCAATTTTGTTTTATATTTTGTGTGAGGCTCCACTCACCAAGACAACAACACAAGACCACTTGAACACATTCATATTCCATAGAGGCATGTGCCTGGTGCACTTCTCCCCACACATCTCCCCCCACCAACACCCAACACCAGTGACCCTCCCCGACAGAGTTGTGGCCCTTTTGTTATCCAAATCATCCCCAAAACAAAGTAAAAAATAAATACATGAATACATAAATATAAAAATTAATAATAAAAATATGACAAATGCAATACAAAAAAATTTGTATTGTCTTTCATCACTGTAAGATTTATCTTTTATATACTGTGAGAATTTCTTCTTTATGTTAACCCAGTGTCTTATTATATTCACTTTATTTTCAAAGATGCTATAGGTTAAAGAAAAGTCACATAAAAACCATAGGGGATTACCATGTATGCCTCACTCTCTCTCTCACAATTTCACCTTATAATAACATTTTCAATGAGTATGGCACTTTTGTTACAATTGATGAACCAATATTAAAGCATTGCTACTAGCCATGGTCAATAGTTTATATTATGGTTTACATTTTACATAGTGTATTAGTCAGCCAAAGGGGTGCTAATGTGAAATACCAAAACTGGGTTGATTTTCATAAAGGGTATTTATTTGGGGTAGAAGTTCACAGATACCAGGCCATAAAGCGTTAAGTTTCTTCTCTCACCACAGTCCATTGCCACGTGTTGGAACAAGACAGCTGCCGGTGTTTGCCAGGGTTCAGGCTTCTGGGATTCCTCTCTTCCCGGGGCTGCCTTTCTCTCCAGGCTTAGCTCCTGTTTCCTCCACAAGGTCAGCTGTAGACAATCAGGCAAACGGCTTGCTTCTCTTCTCCTGGGGCCTTCTTTCCAACATCAAAACTGCTTCTCAAAAGACTGCTTCAACTTTCTTTTGCCTTGCCTTTTATATTCAATTCCCCACCCACCAAGGGGTGGAGCTCAACGCCCTAATCCTAACCTAATCATGCCCAGATTAACAGATCAGTTTACAAGCATGATTCAATTATATTTTTGGAATTCATAATTACATCAAACTGCCACACATAGTATACTTTTTTAAGTGTTGATAAAATGTATAATGGCCTGTATCCATCATTGCAAAATCATGCAGAACAATTCCAATGCCCTAAAAATATCTTATAGTAGATCTGTTCTCCCCTGCCTATCACCTCAGAAACTATGATAACCACAAAGTTTCAATTTTTGAAGAATAAGGTTCATATTTACATGCTTTCATATTAAGGGCTTTACATATTGGTCTATTTTCTTTTATTAGTCACTGCCTATGTGCTCAAGAGATTTTTGCCACTCTAATTGAAAACATAGCAGTACTCCCCAGGATGGGAGGTTTATATTTTCTTGTTTATTATATGGGTCTGTACCCCCTGAGATAACACCCTATGACAAGGTAAAAACTCTCATATTTCATAGAAGCAAGCCCAGGTGCACTGTATCCCACATATCTTCACATCCTGGATGCCATGTACCAGTAACCCTCCCCTGCCATATTTGCTAAATAAAAGAACATTCCCACCATTGTAATTTTAATCACAGACATATAAATCCCCATAGTTCACCTGTTCCTTCTTCCAGGCCTCCCACCTGTTCCATGGAAAGTCTAACTCAACCCCACTGAAACATACTCACCCTCATATTCCAGTAATGTTGATCCCACCCATATTCCTGCACTACTATCACTCCCATACACTGCCTTACCACCCCCTACCACCTTATTACAGGTTTTGCCCATATTAAAAAACAGTTCATCACAATCTACTCCCTTTCTGTCTCCTGATAACCTATCTTCCAAGAGTGGGCTTGGTGGCCTTGTAGAAATTCAGTTAACCATATCTGTGAGGATGTATATGAGAACTCCCAATTTGGGTCCATTGGTCAGGATGTCTATTCTTCTGTCATTACCATGTAGTTTTGGCTACTGTAGTATGCATTTAAGTCAGGTAGCATGATTCCTCCAATTTCATTTTTAGTTTTCAATATGTTTTTTGCAATCTGGGGCTCCTTGCCCTTCCAAATAAGTTTCATAATTAGCTTTTCCAATTCAGTAAAAAATGTTGTTGCAATTTTTATTTTGATTATGTTAATGATCAATTTGGGAGGACAGGCATCTTAATGAAGTTTAGTCTTCCAATTCATGAACATGGAATACTTTTATATTTATATAGGTCCAATTTGATTTCCTTTAACAATATTGCATAAAATTCTATGTACAAATTCTTTACATCTTTAGTTTTATTCTCAGATATTTAAATTTTTAAAATTGCTATTGTAAATGGATTTTTTAATTTCCACTGCAAATTTCTCATTATTGGTGCACAGAAATGCTACTAGTTTTTGCATGTGGATCTTATATCATGCTGCTTTACTGATTTCGTATATCAGGCCTAGAAGTTTTGTTGTAGATTTTCAGGACATTCTACATATAGGATTATGTCATCTCCAAAAGTGACATTTTTATTTCTTCCTTTCCAATTTGGATGCATTTTATTTCTTTTTCTTGCCTAAGTGCTTGAGCAAGTACTTCTACCACAATGCTAAATAAGATAATTGACAATGGCCATCTTTGTGGTGTTCCAAATCTTAGAGGCAAAGCCTTTACCATTTCATCATTGAATATGATGCTAGCTCTGGGTTTTTCATGTATACCTTCTGTCATGTTGAAGAAGTATCCCTTCTATTCCTATCTTATGAAGTATTTTTATCAAGAAAAAATACTACATTTTGTCAAATATTTCTGCATTAATGGAGATGATCATGTGATTTTTTTCTTTTGACCTGTTAATGTCATATATTATATTGATTGATTTTCATATGTTGAACCATCCTGGAACACCAGGAATGAAACCCATTTTATCATGATGTATAATTTGATGTGTTGTTGAATATGATTAGCAAGTATTTTGTTGAGGATTTTAGCATCCAGGTTCATTAGAGAGACGGTCTGTAGTTTTCTATCCTTATGGCATCTTTATGTGGCTTTGGTATTAGGGTGATGTTGGCATTATAGAATGAGTTAGGTAATGTTCACTCCACCTCTCTTTTTTGGAAGAGTTTAAATAGGATTGTTGTTAGTTTGTTCTGGAATAATTGGTAGAATTCACTTGTGAATCCCTCTGATCCTTGGCTCTTCTTAATTGGGGAGTTTTTGATACAATTTATTTACTTATGATTGGTTTTGTTGAGTTCATTCTTCTTTCATTAATGTAGGCTGCTTTTGTGTTTCTAGAAATTCATCCATTTTATCTAAGTTATCCATCTTGTTGCCATACAATTTTTCAAAGTATCCTCTTATGAAACTTTATTTCTGTGGGATCAGTGGTGATATCCCCTCATTTTTTAAAAAAATTTATTTATTTATTCATTTATCCCCCCCTTGCTGCCTGTGCTCTCTGGGTCAGCCAACCACGCCGTGTGGGTGGGCCCGCCCCCACCAGGAGGCCCCAGGAACCGAACCTGGGGCCTCCCATATGGCAAACGGGAGCCCTACTGATTGAGCCACGGCCGCTTCCCGCCCTCATTTTTTATTTTATGTGTTTGTATCATCTCTCTTTTGATCTTTGTTAGACTTGCTAAGGGTTTGTAAATTTTTTTAATCTTCTCAAAAAACCAGCTTTGGTTTTGGTTAATTTTTCTCTAGTGTTATTTTTTTTTAAATTTCATTTTCATTTAGTTCTGTTCTAATCTTTTTTATTTCCTTCATTCTGCTTACTCTGGGATTAGTTGTTGTTCTTTTTTTCTAATTTTTCCAGGTGTGCAGTTAGGTCTTTGATTTTAGCTTTTTCTTCTTTTATAAATATGCATTTATGACTATAAAGTTTCCTCTCAGCACTATTTTTTGTTCATCTCATAGCATTTGATATATGTGTTCTCACTTTCATTTGTTTTGTGGCAGTTCTTGCTATCTTTCGCAATTTCCTCCTTGACTCACTAATTGTCTAAGAGTGTGTTGTTTAACTTCCTTATCTTTGTGTCAATTCTGGTTTTCTTCCTCTCATTAATTTCCAACTTTATTCTGTTGTGTTCAGAGAAATTACTTTGAACAATTTCAATCTTTTTTAATTCACTGAGGCTTGTTATGTGACCTAGTATATGGTCTATCCTGAAGAATGATCCATATGCATATGAGAAGAATGTATATCCTGCTGTGTTTTGTGTGTAATGTTCTGTATATGTCTATTAGGTCTAGGTCCTCTAACATATGATTCAAGGTCTCTGTTTCTTTACTGACCTTCTTTCAAGATGTTCTGTCTAATGGTGTTAATGGTGTATTTAAGTATGCCACTATAATTGGATATAATTGGATATAATATAATTCTCTACCTAGTTTTTCCATTGTTTGCCTAATATATATATTGGGGTGACCTATTTAGGTGCATCAAGGTTTATGATTGATTATTCTTTCTTCTTGATATATTACCCCATTTAATAATATATAGTATCCTTCTTTGTCTCTTATTGTAGTTCTGCAATTAAAATCTCTATTGTCCAATATTATTATAGCTACTCCTGTCCTTTTTTGTTTATTGTTTGCAAGTAAAATTGTTTTCCAACTATTCTCTTGCAACCTCCTTGGGTCTGTGGGTGTCTGGTCATTTTTTTTTGGACAGCATATAGATGGGTCATATTGCCTAACCATTCTACCAATCTGTGTCTTATGATTGGAGAGTTTTATCTATTAACATTCAATGATATTACTAAGTCAGTACTTACACTAGCCATTTTTCTTTAGGTTTATATAGGTTATATTTTGTTCTTATTTCTCTTTTTATCTTTTTATGTATTCTTACTGATAATTTTCCTTTCTATCCTCTCCTCCAACCCTCTCTTTCCTGTATTTTCCTTTCAACCTGCAGAACTCCCTTTAGTATTTTTTGAAGGGCAGTATGCTTGTTGACAAACTCTCTTAATTTCCATTTATCCATGAATATTTTGTAATCTCCCACATTTTTGAATGCTAGATTTGCTGTATAACAAAGTTCTTGGCTGGAAGTTTTTTTTGTTGTTGTTGTTGTTTTTTTCTTTTAGCACCTTAACTATGTCATACCACTGCCTTCTTGCCTCCAAGGTTTCGGATAAGAAATCAGTGCTTAAACTTATCGAGTTTGCCTTGTTTTTGATGCATCTCTTTTCTTTTGCTGATTTCATTAGTCTCTCTTTATCTTGGGCATTTGGTAATTTGGTAAGGGTATGTCTTGGGATAGGGCTGTTATGATTTATACTTTTTGGAGTATGCTGTGTTTCCTGGATATGAATCTCCATGTCCCTCAAAAGAGTTGAGAAATTTTCAGTCATTAATTCCTCCAACAGTCCTTCTGCTTCTTTTCCATTCTCTTCTCCTTCTGGGATGCCTAAAGTGTGTCTATTTTGCATTTTTTGTTGTTCAATTCTTTTTTATCTATCTCTTATACTTTCTGTGTGATTTTAGATGTATTATCTTCAACATTACTGAATCTTTCCTCTGCCTGTTCAAATCTGCTTTTATGGCCTTCCAGAGTATTTTTGATTTCTTGCAGTGTGCCATTCATGACCATCAGATCTGCTATCTTTTTATGTATGCTTACAATTTCTTCTGTATGTTCCTTCAGTGTCTTCTTAATAGACTTTATCTTTTTCATTAAGTATATTCATGAAATTTGTTTGGACATGCTTGATTAGTTTTCCCATGTTCTGCATCTCTTTCTGTTTTTGTTGTTGTTGTTGTTGCTGTCTGTTTTTGATAGGTTGTTCATTAGACTGGGCCATGTCTTCCTGTTACATAGTATGGCTTGTAATTTTCTGCTGGCATTAGGCATCTGTTTAACTTAATGGGCTTTGTCAGATGGTTAGCTTCTCCTTCTACTCAAAGTTTTATTTTGTTTTCTATTAATATTCCTCTTTGACACTTGGTCCCACTTAATTTATATCTTTGCAGCTGTCCTTGATTCCTTGAAAAAAAATTAACACCATAGAAAAGGAAAGATAGAAAAAGAGAAAAACAACAACAACAACAATAATAAAAGTAGATAGAAAAGGAACCATATAATGTCCAGGAAATAATAAGTAATATGAGTGAAAAATCATATAAGAATAAAAAGTGTGGGATAAAAATGAAACAAGAAATAAAATGAAATGAGAAAAAACATAGAATAAAATAAAATTCCCTAAAGATGAGAAGAGAAAAGAAAAAAAATGAAGACTAAACAAGAGAATGTAGAATAAAAGAAAAGCAATGGAAGAGGGAAAAATGAAAAAAATATTCTCTTATTAATGTTGATTCAAATATCCTGAAAAAGCACTAGACAATTGAATCTAACAATATGATAAAAAGTTTTGCATCATGACCAAATGAAGTTTATCACAGGAATACAATGTTTGTTCAACATACTAATACCAACCAAAGTAATGTGCTACATGGAATGAAGTGGGGGGGGGAGACCATATCAATACACAGAAAAAGGCTTTCCACAAAATCCAGCTCCTTTACTAGATAAAAACACTCAGAAAAGTAGGAATATAAGGCAACTTTCTCAACAGCATAAAGGACATTTATGAAAAACACATAGCTAATGTCACATTTAAGAGTGAAAGATTAATAATTTATTCCGTAAGATCAGGAATGAGACATGGATCCTGAATTCATCACTTCTATTAAATCAATATCATACTGGAAATTCTTGTTAGAACAAGCAGGCAAGAAAAAGAAATAAAAGTAAATCAAATTAGAAAGGAAGAAATAAAATTATCTCTACTTATCAATAGAGGATCTATCAAGGGATGTGTTGATTTTTTTCAAGTAATGACACCTCACCCCAAAAAAGCAGCTGGAATTGGATTCAGCTCCTCATTAGTTTTACAATAATGCACTGTGGTGTTCCAAGATCTATCTATTTTATGCAACAGCCAAAATAGGAGTAGAAAGTGCATGCATTATAAATCAACAGCCCTGATTTATAATGACTTTCAAGTCCTTGATGGTGAGTTTAATCTATACAATAGCTCCATGAATGTGGTATTGCATTTGATTTAAGATTTTGATTGGTATAGAGTTTGAGTGGCTTACACATTGCACTTCCTACCATAATAGCCCTCACTCTACAAACCTATAAGTCCCCCAATGTGAGGATTCTGTCCGTTGCTGAGTATGTCTATTCCATTTATACATTCCAGAACTGGGCAAATAACCAAGGAATAATTATTGGTACCCAGTGCATGCACAGTGAGACAGAAGGATAAAACTCTATTGATCAAGTGATCTACACAAGCCCTAACTTAACTGCTGGGCCTCAATGACATTTTGGGGCTCCTGGAATTAATGTCACTTCTGAGTCAGTGTCTAAAAATCCCTGAAAGTTCTGAACATTTCCTATCTTCCAATTCATTGTTATCCTGTTAAAAGGCTGTGGGTTTCTTTGGAAAAGGCTGGGAGGAAAATTAATAGTCACCTCCTATGTTAGTATTCACATAGGGAGGCACAGGTCATTAGGAACTGAGACTTCTTAGCAAAAGATAGCAATGAGTAGAGGCCGCCCACTAACTAAACAAGTGACCTTGGAAGTGGCCGGTCATCCAGCCATAGTTCTTGTTGCTGCAGCCCAGGATAGCATCTTGACTGCAATTCAATGCAAGATCTTCATCCAAAACTGCACAAGCACGCAGGTCTCAGAATGCTGACCCTAAGAAACTGTATGAAATTTTAAAAAATACCGTTTTATACTGCTACATTTTGAGGTAATTTGTTAAAAAGCAATAAATAATTAATGCATAAAAGTGAATTTTTCTTTAAAGAACAATAAAATTTTAGGAATTATGTCTGTAAGATGGAAGAAATATATGTGTACTGAATAAATTTGAAAAAGAATCATTAAAAAATGACTAATATGGGAATTTGAAGGATGAACAGGCTATAGATGCAAAGGGCACAGGAAAACATATAACGTGAAGAAAAATAATAACAATGTTTTGTCAGTGTGAATAACTACTGTTGTCTACCTTGCTTTTAAAATGATCCTCTGACCATGATTGCCAATAAATTGGTGTTCCAGTTTATTCTCCAGTCTGTTTCCAAAGACCCTATCCTCTTAGAAATTGACATTGTGGTCCACCACATATATTTAGATGATTAAATTAAATTTGAATCAGAAAAGACAAGAATCCCCATTTAGTCATTTGTCCAAGCCACTTTAAACACACATGATAGTCATTCTACCAGTGGAACTAATGTGTTTTTATTCTATCCAATGCTTATGTCTGTGTAAATCCACTAATTTGCAAATTCTGCTGAAAATCGTGTGATAACATATTTTGGTCATATGTGAACATGGTTTCTTATATGAAAACCATGGAACCATGTTTTTGCATTTTGTAACTTTTTATGGTAGTGTCATACATACAGCTTAACATGAATATCATATTCAAGTGCACTATTAAGTGGAATTAATTAATTCAGTGTATATTGCTACCATTACTAACATCCATTATCCCCAATTCTTCATGTTAAACAAAAACTCTTCAACCATTATGAAATAACTCCCCACATCCACCTCCCAGGCACTGTCAGCTTATCATCTACTTTTTGTTCCTATGAACTTGCTTATTCTAGGTATTTCATATAAGTGATATTATACAATGTTTGTCCTTTTGTGTCTGGCTTATTTTACTTAACAATATATTTTCAAATTCATCCATATTGTAGCATGTTCCAGAACTCCATTCATTTCTGTGGCTGTATAATATTCTGCTGTATGTCTATAGAGCATTTTTAAAATTTTATGAGCCCTCTCCATGTCAGAGAGGTGTCCATATTCCTGAACTAGTGTTGTCTCACTCCAACATTTCACTTACTCTACTAATTGCTATATATTAATACCTAATGTCCACTATTTTATTCAGCTATGTGTCTTAATGTTTGATCAGGACTGTTTATGTTATTGTTTTTGAAAACAGAAATAAATGCCATCATTTGAAGTGCAGTCAAGGTACAGAATTTACTTTCATAGAATAAAGTCTTTGATGGGAATATAATTTAAAACTCATGTAAAACACTAAGCTTTCTTTACTACACTTGAGACAAATATAGAAAAAATGAAATTTACAAATCCCATACACCTACTCATTGGGATTAGTTAACTTTTACTCATTTGATCAGTATGTAATTGTGCTTGCTCTCCCCCTCCCTATTCATCCCTGCCACACTCAGCACATTTGCATGAAGCTAACAAGTTTCTCTAGGGATTACCTTTGTCATTTTTAATAGTCTAGAAATGTAGAAACCGCGTTAACAGATCTGAACTCTGTACAGCCCACATTATAAATTTTCATCATCTTTTCTAAGTCTTTGCCTCTGTACAAGAGGAGGAAACAGTCAACAAATGTGGTTCAAATATGAGATAGCAAGAGTTTGAGCCCAGACGTCACCAACTCTAGTGAGAGCCATGACAAATTCCTTGCTTTTTCATTGCAGTGAAATCACAACATGAAGAAAAATCTGAATAATATAATACAGGGACATATGATTAATGAAGAAATAGATCTTGTCTTTTTGTATACCTACATTTTGAAGACTCAATATTCTCATCTTCAGGAAATGACTTTCAGTGGCAGTAAGGAATGATTACAACCTTAAAATGGTAATTTCCTTCCCAAATGTTGAAATAGTACCTTTGAATTTTGATCATTTAATAAGAGTTACATCACATATCATTTTATTTGCTTTTCAGAAAGGGACTCTTAGAGGTCTTGCTAGCTCACCAGATATGTTATATTAACATTTATAGAAAGGCTACTGACTGTTTTTGTCACATAAGTGACTGTGAGTGCTAAAGAATATTGTCACAAAAAAGGAGATGATGATATAGTTATTTTGCTCTGGTCCTCATTATTAAACAGAATATTAAGCTAAGCTAAGTAGTTAGAGTTTCTGAGAGTCAGGAAATCCCAAGAGTTTGAATTACAGACTTATTATTAACTGGCTGTGCCTCATTGGCAAGGTATTATACTATCTGTAGCATAGATTTTCATTATAAAATAGGGGTAAAATAGAAACAATCTCATAGGTTATTTGGTAAATTAAATGAATTCCATATAAGGCATGTTTAACAGTGTCAGGCATATAGCAAACATTATACCTTTAGTGCCCTTATTTTTTTCAGATTTAAATGATTTCTGAAGAATTAATTTAACTATTATTATTTATCAGGATTCAACTTTTCCATACTTTAAAGTCACAAGTTGGCAAGAGACCAAAGGGACAACATTAAAACACAGTGGATATGTGAGTACATGCTAGTGGAACAGCATAGTCTAAACTTATACATCTCCAAGGGTAGAATGCAGTAGGTTTGTTAAAGAGTGAAAATATCCATTATTTAGAAACTATTTGGAAGAGACTGAATAACCTATTATTGACGTAGTATGTTTGTATTCTTGTTTAAGATATGATTCTATAAAATGTAAAGTGGTGAATATTAAAATGAGTGGAAAAACTGAATTTTTTTCTGATACTAAGAAAACATAATGTTTGTATCTTGGTGGTAGAGATTAGATCAGAAATTATGCTATATTAAAACATTCCTTCATTCACTTATAAATTCCCATGAAATGCATGTATCATTATAGATGAGCAAATGTATGCCTCACAAGGATTCTCTTATCTTTGCAGTGGAAGCATGTAACAGTGACAAGCATTGAAGGGATGCTAATAAGAGTATCTAAATTCCAATTCCATCTGTGACAATTAGTAATCTGAGTACTTTTGACAAAACTACCTAAAGTCTCTGACTTTATGTATGACATATGCATTTACATATGCTTTTTTCCTAGTTCC
>JAKSZT010000756.1:0-11514 GCA_026826555.1 Tolypeutes matacus
TATATATATATATAAAAAATAACATTTTTGTAAGCAAATACACATATATGCATATATATTTATATATCATTTTACAAATGTTAAAAAAAAAAAAAAAGAATATACTATAATACTTAGGAATATATTAAACACAATAACTACAAGATTTGTATATTGGTAATTACTAAACAATGTTGAAAGAAAGTAGAGTACTTCTAAATAAATGGAAAGCCTTTCCATGTTCATGAATAAAAAAAAAAAAAAAAAAAGAAAAAAAAACATATGGGATATTGTGAAGGCAGTGTTGAAAGTAATATTTATTGTCCTTAATACCTACATTAAAAGAGAAAAACGAGTTCAAATAAAAGACCTAAGTGAATATATAGAGGAAACAAAAGAACAGAAAACTAATCCAAAAGCAAGTAGAAAGAAAGAAATAGCAAAGAATAGAAGAGAAATAAATGAAATTGAGAACAAAATCAAAAAAGAGATAATCAGCAAAACCAAAGATATTTCTTCAAAAAGATCTACAAAATTGATAAACTCTTAGCTTGACTGACAAAGAAAAAAGAGAGAGAGAAGCGACAAATAAAATCAGAAATGAGAGGAAGTTCATTACTACTGATCCCATAGGAATAAGAGATTTCATAAGAAGATAATATAAAAAACCATACCAAATTAGACAACATAGATGAAATGGACAAATTTCTTAGAAAAACATGAACAGATTACACAGGCCCTACAAGAAATAGAGACCTCACCAAACCAATCACAAGTAATGAGATTGAAATAGTCATCAAAAATCTCCCCAAAATGAAAACCTCAGTACCAGCTGGCTTTAGAGAGGAATTCTACGTATCATTCAAAGAAGATTTAATACCAATCTTCCACAAACCTTTCCAAAAATTTGAACAGGAAGGAATGCTAACAAATACATTCTATGCAGCCAACATCACCCTAATACCAAATCCAGATGAAAATCCTACAAAAATGTAAATTACAGACCATTTACTCTAATGAATATAGAGGAAACAATCCTCAATAAAATGCTTGCTAACTGAATACAACATCACATTAAAAGAATTATACATCATTATCAAAAGAGTTTTATCCCAGGCATGCAAGAGTGGATCAACATAAGAAAATCAATAAGGTACACCATGTTAATATATTGAGGTGGAAAACTCACATTATCATTTTGATTAATACAGAAAAGACATTTGACAAAACCCAGCACCCTTTCTTGATAAAAACACTCTGAAAGATAGGAATAGAAGGAAACTTTCTCAACATGATAAAGTGCATATGTGAAAAACCCACAGCTAATGTAGTCAATGGTGAAAGACTGAAAGCTTTCCCACTGAGATCAGGAACAAGACAAAGATGCTCACACTCTCCACTGTCATTCATTATTGTGCTTGAAGTTCTCGTTAGAGAAATTTGGCAAGAAAAAGAAATAAAAGCATTCAAATAGAGAAAGAACAAGTAAAACTTCTGCTTTTCATTGATGACATGATCCTATAGCTAGAAAATCCTGAAAATTTCATGACAGTGCTACTAGAGCTAATAAATGAGTACTGTAATGTGACAGGACACAAGATTACTACACAAAAGTCAATCAAACATGTTTGGGTACGCTAGTTATAAGCAATCTTAAGATTAAGTCAGGAAAAAAAAATCCATTTACAATAGTGACTAAAAATCAAGTATATAGGAATAAAATTAACCAATGACATAAATGACTTCTATTCAGAAAACTACAAAACTTTGCTGAAAAAGCAAAGATCTAAATAAATGGAAGGATATTCTGCATTCATGGACTAGAAGACTAAATATTATTGGGATGTCAAGTCGGTGCAAATTAATTTTCTGAATCAACACAATCCCAGCAAAACTTCCAAAAGCCTTTTTTGCAGAAATGGAAACATCAATGTCAACTTTATTTGGAATGGTAAAGGGTCTGAATAGCCAAAAATGTTTTAAAAAAGAAAATCAAAGTTGGAGGGCTTTCACATCCTGACTCTAAGCACATTACTTAGCTATAATGCTAAAAACAGCACAGTGTTGGCATGAAGAAACACATGGCTACCAACGGAATTGAATGGAGAATTCAGAAATAGACTCTCACATTTATAGTCAAGTGGTTTTTGACAAGGTTATGAAGCCCTTCCAGATGGGCCAGAAAAATCTATTCAACAAATGGTGCTGGGACAACTGTATATCCATATCCAAAAGAAAGAAAAAGGGCTTCTACTTCACACCTTACACCAAAAAATGAACTCAAAATGGATCAAAGACCTAAACATAACAGTTAGAAACACACAAATCTTAGAAGAAAATATAGGAAAACATCTTCAAGATCTCATGATAAGTGGTGGTTTCTTAAACCTTACACCCAAAGCACAAGCAATGAAAGAAAAAATAGACAATTGGGACCTCCTCAAAATTAACTACTTTTGTACTTCAAATTACTTTTACAGGAAGGTGAAAAGGCAGACTACTCAACGGAAAGAAATTTTTTGGAAACCACATATCCAAAAACAGTTTGATTACCATGTTATATAAAGAGATCAAACAACTCAATAATAAAAAGACAAGTAACTTAATTTAAAAATGGGCAAAAGACTTGAATAGACCTTTTTCAAAGAGGAGATACAAATGGCCAAAAATCACATGAGAAAATGTTCAACATCATTAGTTATTAGGGAAATAAATGTCTATTTAAAATACAATGGGAGAGCATTTCACTCTTATAATGGCCATTCTTTTTTTTTTTTTTTTTTTTAAAAAAAAAAAAAAAAAAGCTTTCACCTCGCGGCCTTGGTGTCTGGAAGTCCGGACCTGCCACTGGTGGAGGAGTTTGCTCTGTGCTGCACGTGGGAGCTTCAGGACGCAGCTGTCCCGCCTAGGGCGGGAGGAAGCCATGGGTCGTGCGTGCGACCGGGACCTGGCGGCGGTTTAGCTGCGGTGCAGGGCCCGGGACTTGCGCTGCAAGTCCTCCCGCCGTGGCCCCCATGGGCATCCACCTGTCCTTGCTGAAGGTGGCCGTGTTCTGCCTGCAGGGGCTCGGCTTGCTCTACCACCTCTACCTGGACTTCCGGGGCCGGCCTCTTCCGCCTGGGTGGTGAGCCAGGTGGTGGTGGGGCTCGGGGCTGGTGGGGGCGCTGTGGAACCGCGCGAGCTGCTGGCGGTGTCCGTGTTGGTGGCCGTGCGCAGCGGTGACGAGGTGCAGCGCGTCCGTGAGAGCAAAGCCCTGCATAAGTCCGAGGGGAAGACGTGGGAGTACGCCGACAAGATGACCAGCGGCGATGTGCTGTCCAACCGCAAGATGTTCTACTTGCTCAAGACCAACCTACCCAGCGTGCAGATAAATACTGAGGAACACGTGGATGCAGATGATAAGGAAGTTATCTTAGTGGATCATAATATTCCCGAGGATATCCTGAAGGAAATAACTACCCCTAAAGAGGTGCCAGCAGATAGTGTTACTGTCTGGATTGACCCACTTGATGCAACACAGGAATATACAGAGGACCTTCACCAATATGTCACTACTATGGTGTGTGTGGCTGTAAATGCAAACCTGTAATAGGAGTAATCCAGAAGCCATCTTCTGAGTATACAGCATGGGCATTGGTAGACTGTGGTTCAAATGTGAAAGCCCGCACTTGTTACAACGAGAAAACCCCGAAGAAGATCGTTGTGTCTCGCTCCCATTCAGGCATGGTCAAGCAAGTTGCTGTTCAGATATTTGGAAACTACACTAAAATTCTATCAGCTGGTGGTGCTGGTTATAAAGTGTTAGCGCTCTTGGATGTGCCTGATAAGAGTCAAGAAAAAGCTGATCTCCTTATCCATGTGACATACATCAAGAAGTGGGATACGTGTGCTGGCACTGCCGCTTTAAAAGCCTTGGAGGGCATATGACTACTCTGAGTGGTGAAGAAACCAGCTACACAGGTTCCAGCGGTGTCGAGGAAGGACTCCTTGCTGGCATCAGAATGAACCACAGGGCTCTGGTCAGAAAACTCCCGGATCTACGGAAGACAGGGCATAAATAAGCATTACTGGTTACAGGACACACACTTCTAGAGTTGAAAACGGTCCATCTGAAAAGCTGGAGGCTTTAAAGTGTAGGCAGAGATGATGCATTTTTAAGACCATCCCGAACTGTTTTGAGTATTTATGAAGCATCAGAAACTTATTTTCCCTGTAATAGGATGCAAGATGAGGGAAAATGGGTTGCTTCCTGTCTCCAGCATTGTCTTTATTTTTGAGACTATTTTCGAACAGTTGTCATACACACAAGGTGCATATTTGTATTTGTGAATTAAAATCCATAGCCTAGTTTACATTGTAAATTACCATTTTCACACAATATCATGAGTCTTCACTATTTGTTAATACTTTCAGATAGAATTGGGCTGAAGAAAGGATTGATTTTATATAGAAATTAATTTAACTTTACAGTTAAATCTCATTGAAAATAAAGTAATTCGGGGTTTCTGCCCTTATTTAGATGGAAAGCACAAAAAGCCACACATCCATTAATATGCAACAAATGCTCTATTATTATCTCTTACTTAATATTTCTTATGGATTAAAATAGAAAAAGCTTAAATTGATTTTATTCTTTAAAATTTTAATAACAACTCACCAGCTAGTAGAAAATATAGACTTATGATGGTTTGAATTGTGCTTGCAATTTCTTGTTTTTAGGGTTTGTTTTTGTTTTAAGAAAAGTGTTTTTGTACCCATTGTTTAACATTTCTGCCATCTTGCTGTCAGGTTTCATTTTCCCTATGAAATATGCATAGTTCTATCCGTCTCTTCCTCTTGCCCAATGTTTAGTCCCTAACTGGGGCTAAAATTTCATTTAAGATTTCATTTAAGGTTTCAGTGCTAGCCTTAATTGCTATTAGGGAATATATGATGATAAATGATTTTCTTAATAATTGAAAGTTATTTGGCACTACATGAATTGAACAAGCTTTCCCTATTTTCAAAACCACAAAATTTTAACTTTGTTTTAGTTCTTTAAAAAAAAAAGAATCTGAATAGCTCATGATCAAGTATGCATTATGGTTGCTTTTACCATTAATAAATGGATCTAATCTAACCAAACTCTCAAAGTAATAACTTTTGACAGGTCCTATCATTTCCCTTCAGATGAAAACAGTTATGGTAAAAGTTACTTTTTGATGAATTTTTTTCCTGATCAGTCTGGAAAATCTTGGAAGAAAAGTTGGGACATAGCTACTTGTGCCACTGTAAAAATCCTTGCTTTGTGAACTACCTTTCATCAGATGTCTGGTTTCTCTCAGTGTGGTATGTGGATACTTCATGTAAATAATCAGTACCACTATTTCATGTGACTTTGATGTCCTTGTGTTCCACAACTCAATGATAAGGCTAGGGGGTTCTCTTTTTTTAAATTTTTAACTCTAAGGCAACTTTCTATTTATTTATTTAACTTAGAGGTAAAAATCAACTAAAAAATGGATATTCTAGCCTGGTGAAATATGTCTGAACTTGAAGTTTGGATGTCACACTGTCCAAAGGCCTTTAATTCCTCCTTAATGAACTGAGTCTGGTACAGCGCACAAGTTTCCATTCAATCTCTAGCAAAAGATAACAAATCTGATAAGATGGTGGGCCTCATCTAGTGGGCCTTTATTCAGAAAATATTCATTTAAAGTTTTTGTTGGTTAGAAGAGTTGGTTTTTAGACAGGACTTGGAATTCTAAAAGGGTATCAGAGGCCTTATTTTTTTACTTTGCAGGAAAATGAGGAAACCCTTTTTTTCTCAGGAGAGTTGACAAAGGCTGCAGTTGCCAGAGTCCTGTGGTATAATCAGTTATTTTAAATGTAATATGTCAAACTTTTGGAGAAATTGGACTGGTATAGTAGGAAATGGAATGTAATTGGAAGGGTCCCCCCCCCCCCCAATATTATAGGGATAGTTTCTGATTTAATGGAAACAAAACTAGTTCCCATAACAAGAACGATTGCTTTGGTTTTATTTTTAATTTCATTAATCTGCATGTAGATAATAACTTTGTGAAGGGTTTGTGTTGCATGCAAAAATTCTGATACCAGCTGACAGTTAAATGCATTGTTTTTATAAATTGTTGGCTATAGTCTAGTTACTAATGATTTTAAGTGCTTTTGCGGAGTTTTTTTTTTTAACTTTTTTGTTTCTGAAATTCGATACACATTACAGATTAGAATGAGCACAAAGAACAGTATTTATGTTTATTTATGAGACATTATTGTGCCAGAACATACCAGGAAAGCATCTTCCTAAGTTGAATTATTCACTGAAACCCATAATTGTCTCCCAGGATTACAAAAAGGAAATTTTTCAAAAACAGCGCATAATAACTGAGAAGGCAGTTGACTTTTAATGGCCCTCACCTCCCCAGCTCTTGGTCTTCCCTTTCCTTCATCTTTGCCCTTATTTTGGCGATAGTTTTCCCTTAGAGCTGAGTTTCATGCTCACATTCAGTATCAGCAGAGATTTCAGTGACCTCAGTATCCATCAGCTGTTCCCTTCTTCTGCTCCTTTATCTCCTCTACCCTATTAGCTCTTTTCCTTGCTTATTATTTTTCTTCCTTTATCTTCTTTTCTGCTCCTCTGTTTTAGCCAGCATATTCTACTCCCAACACCTGCCCCCAACTTCTTTATGTACCCATTTCTCTCAAAGACTTCTTAGAAAGGAAAGAAAAATCACCTTCAAGTCCACAAAGCTTTAAATTGTGAGGTCTAATCTGATCTGGTACTTCTCTTTTTTTGAAGCATATCTTCTGACCCATGCCTCAAAAATATAAATGTAGAAAGTACAAGAGAGTTGGGTGGATAAGCCTGTTAGTGAAAAAGCTTCATGCTTGGATTCCTATTAGAGTTGAGATTACAAGGGTCTACAAGATGGGTCATATTTGCCTTTGTTATGTTTTCCATTTGCCCCGTCCCCCAATTTAAATGTTTCTTTTTTGTTTATTTTAAATCAATAATATTCAGACAAGCCATTTATGGTTGTATAATGAAGGAACTTACACATTTTGGTTTGTGCATTTTATGTAACAGTTGTACAACTTCTTTCTGTTTGCTGTGTGTGCCCTTTGGGTATTTTGCAAATTATGCCCAAGGAGGTTTGGGTGGGGTAGTGGATAAGAAGAGGGTGGTGAATGAAATGGAGGCAGCTCAGTGGAAGCATTGCAGACAGAGGATGCAGAAGAAACATCCGCCCTGACCCCTGTGATCAGAAACTCCGCCCTTGATCAGATGTTGAATTCAAAAATTGGATGTGACTCAGATTTGAAGGCAACAACTATCTCTGATAGCCCAGCAAAAGCAAAGAAAGCTGGAATGGGACCCTATCCCTCAGAAAAGAACATGGCCATCCTGCCCCCTTGGAGAAAGTCTTTAACAGATTAAAAATCTGCAACTACCTATCTTGGCTGTGTGTTGCATTGATCCTAGATAAGAACAATGATTTTTGCCTTTTAAATCTTGCTTGAATTTGAAGATGTATTTAATTATTTTCAGGCTATGACTACAGAAAGTCCATCTTGTGACTGTTGTGTAAAATAAACCTAATCCTCCACAGATTCATATTTAACCTAAAAAAGAAAGTTGTACCTTAATAATAGGGCATTTTATGTGAATAGGGAAAATAAAACCTTTATTTAATAGATGAGGAAAATAGGAATTTTTTGCCATTAAAACTTCAGTTTTTTCAATGTTTTTAATATTAGATTTGAGTGAATTCATTAAAATTAAATAAAGTTGATATAAAATTATTTTTGCATAATCTAGCATTTACAACTAAAGTATATTTTTAATAACAAACTGGCTTCTTGATGTAAATAGATTTGAAGTCGTAATTCATCTTTAGCTTTTTAACTTAAATTAATATAGGACCAGGAAGATCACATATTATTATTTTATTTTTAAATAAATCTATTCAATATGCTATTATATCCATTCTCCTGGTCCTTTAGAATAATTGTGCTTTTAAAAAAGCTATTTATTGATGGTAGCATATCAGTCATTTATTAATGTTAAAAATATCATGTGTTGTATGACAAAGTGGGGAAGGTGGTCTGATTCTGATTAACAGTTTCCTGAGAGGGTGAGAAAACTTGAACTTTATACTTCACAAGGAGGTTTTAGTTTTATGAAGTGCTGGTTTATGTTTGTTGTTTATTTTTAATTCATTACCACCTGGCAGGTGTATGCCTTCCCATTTCCCATTGTTATAGGCTTACCGGAAAGCTTTTTATTTATTTATTTATTTATTTATTTATTTATTTATTTTAGTTTTTCAGTTAATTTCAATCTACATATGAATTTTTTCAATGCCAAATTGTAGTCCAAAATTTTATAGTTTTGATTTTTTTTTTTTAGTCATTTTACTATATCATTTGTTCATGGTGAGAGGTAAGAGTGAAATTTATTTTTAAGCATTGTGAATTTCCAACTGTCCAAGCACAAATAAATGAAAAGGACATATTATTGAAAGTATACAACCACACATTACTTCTGTCATATATTGTGTTACTAAGTGAGTAACTTTATACCTATGCCCTTTATTCTGTTGTATTTGTTTCTGTTTTTCTTTACTAACACCACGTATATTCAGAAGAATTTAATAAAATTAAGTTTTGGAGAAATCATAATTTAAATTGAAAAAAATATTTTCTTGGCTTGATATGCTTCAAGGAAAGCATATGGAAATAGTTGGGTTTATGATATTTTTTTTTTTAATGGATATTCTTTATTTACAAAAGAAGAGATAATGCTGAGTGGAAACAATTCTCTACAGGATGGCATGAATTAATTAAATATTAGATACTATTAATTTAATTAATAGAATTATGATTTTAGAAAGAATAAATACTGAGTGAAATCTTTGTCTTACAATCTGGTTATCCACAAAGAGGTGAAGGTAAATAATAGGGTTTTTTTTGTATGATTTTTTTTATCAATCTAGGGAAATTTGCACTTTTTTGGGAAACAATAATGATGAAATTAGAATCAATATATTTCAGAAATCATACCCAATCACAATTCAAATTTTTTACAGTACCTCAAGGAAATGAATAAATATCAATGGGTCTTTGATCACTTTGTTCAACAAAGCTTCAACACAAATTTAATCAATACTTTTCAGGGTACCCTAGCTATATATTGTTAATTGGGTAAGTAAAATCTATAATATTCAAAATCACATTTAGATTTCAATGAATAGTGTTAAAATAGTCTTAATGTACACACCCCAAAATATTAGAGTTTTAAAGTGTCTCTCACGTTTCTTCAATCTTAAAGGCGATCACTATCCTGGAAGGAAATTCAGGATCATAGCAGATATATATGCAGTTTAAAAATAAAGCCTTGTTTGCATTATTATCCAATGTATTCCTGTCCCTTCTGTCCCAGGCTTTATACAATCCATTCAAAGTGTACACTCATTGGTTCTCATATTCATCAAAGAGTTGTGCTGTCATCACCTCAGTCAATTTTAGAATGTTTTCATTACTCTAAAAGGAAAAATCTCAACCCCTTGTCCCTTAGAATTGTTATATCTTATTTGCCATTGCTGCAAAAATATTACAATATTACTCTTAACTATCATCAAAAAGTTACATTAGTTGTAATTTTCCCATGTATCACCATATTCTTTAGCACTTTGTAAAAGAAGAATATTATTATACTGTTAACCACAATCTTCATCCACCCCTGAGATCACTGTTGTACAGTCCCTACATTATTCACTAGCTTCCTTTCAATTGAAATATTATTTCCAATGACTACTCCTTTCAGCCACAATCACACTTATAAATCAGCAATGTTATTTATACTCACTATAATATACTACAATCAACTCTATTCATTTCCACACATTTGGAATAAAATATTAAAAATTCTATGTGTATTAAGCACCAGCTTCCATTCTCAACCTACATTCAATTTTCTAGTAACCTATACTCTAAGAGTTTACCTCCATGAGTTTATGCATCATTTTAGTTCATATTAGTAAGACCATATAATATTTTTCCTTTTGTGTCTGAATTTTTTCAATCAACATAATATCCTCAAGTTTTGTCCATGTTGTCATATGCATCTTAATTTCATTTTTCTTACAACTGAAAAATATTCCATTGTATTTTCTTTATCTATTTATCATTTGATGGACATTTGGGTTGTTTCCATCTTTTAGCGATTGTGAATAATACTGCTATGAACATTGGTGTGCAAATGTCAGTTTGCATCCTTGCTTTCAGTTCTTCTGAATATATTCCTAGTAACTGGATTATTGGATCATAAGGCAATTCTAATTTTAGTTTGTTGGGGAATCACCAAGTGTCTTCCACAAAGGCTGCACCATTCTACATTACCGCCAACTGTGAATGACTGTTCCTCTTACTCTACATACTCTCTAGCACTTGTTTTCGGGTTTTGTAATAATGGCCATTATATAGGTGTGAAATTATATAACAGTGTAGTTTTGATCTGCATTTCCCTAATAACTAATAATGTTTTACATTTTTTTCATGTGATTTTTGGCCATTTGTATTTTCTCTTTGGAGAAATGTCTATTCAAGTTTTTGCTCAATTTTAATTGGATTGTTTGTCTTTTTTTATCATTGGGCTATAAGATCTCTTTATATAACATTGATATCAAACCCTTATCAGATTTGTGGTTACCAAGTATTTTCTCCCATTGAGTAGGCTCCCTTTACACTTTCTTGACAAAGCCTTTGGAAGCACAAAAGTGTTTAAAAATGAGAAGGTCCCATTCATGTATTTTTTTCTTACTTTGCTCATGCTTTGGGTGTAAGTTTTAAGAAACCACTACCTAAGACATGAACCCTATATTTTCACTATATTTTTCCCTAGGAGTTTTATGGAGGTAGATTTTATATTTAAGTCTTTGATCATTTTGAGGTGTGAGACACAGGTCTTCCTTCTTTCTTTTGGATATAGATATCCTGTTCTCCAGCACCATTTGTTGAAGAGACTGTTCTGGCCCACCTGGGTGGGCTTGGCATCCTAGTCAAAACTCACTTTCCCATAAATTTGAGGACCTATTTCTGAACACTCAATTCTATTCCATTGGTCCATATATCTATCTTTATGCCAGCACCATGCTGTTTTTATCACTGTAGCTAAGTAACATGCTTTAAATTCAGAAACTGAGAATCCTCAAACTTTGTTCTTCTTTTTAAAGACATTTTTGGTATTTCAGACCTATTACCCTTCCAAATAACCTTGATAACTGACCTTTCCAATTCTGTAAAAAAAAAAAAAAAAAAAAAAAAAAAAGACTTGGAAGTTTTGATGCAATTGTGCAGAATCTATAGGTAAATTTGTGTAGAATTGACATCTTTATGATATTTAGCCTTCTAATCCACATTCATGGAATATCATTCCATTTATTTAGGTCTTCTTTGGTTTATTTAAGCAATGTTTTATAGTTTTTGGAATACAAGTCTTTTATGTCCTTGGTTAAGTTTATTCCTAAATATTAT
>JAKSZT010000756.1:34783-90939 GCA_026826555.1 Tolypeutes matacus
GATTTTTAAAATATGGCACAATTTTTGAGATTATACTTCATGTGCACTTATTTCATCCCCAGAAGGAAGCTTCCTTTCCCCTTTTCCTCCTCCAGGAATATTAAACTGCAATGTTTGTTTTTTGTTTTCCCACTATTTATTTTTAATTATCCTTTTGTTTTCGTTAGCTGCTATTACCTGAAGAACTTATTTTGGTAGAATTGTCCTCTTGGTGACAACCTTTCCATACCAGATTTCTCAACCAAATCAGGCCCAGATACCCATAAATGTGGTGTAGATTGATTCCAATATGCTCTGGGGAGGAAATCCTAAAGGCCATAACTTTCTCCTTGACCTTTCCCCAACTCCACATTTTCCTAATATGCCAGCACCTTTCATCCTGATTTTCCCTGCTTCCCTGGTGTTGCTGTGTCTTTAATTCTTAGCTGACATTGTCCCTGATGGAGGTGTGGTTAAGTCTGAGGCTGTCCCCCTTGCTGAGATGAAACTGTTGCACAGCTCTCAGCCACTGATTGCAGTTATCTAATCAACTGCCACAACCTGTGCTGCCCCTCCATGTAGGTAGGCTAAATAGTCCTGTGCTGAGAATGTTCACACTATGCAGCTTTTCCTCTCCTTCCTGGGGCACATTGGGACTGGGAGTGCAGCAGCACTGGGAGTGTGGGCAGGGTGAATCTGCCCTCCTTGTCCCCCAAAAGTGCTCAGACTGAGCCCTGCTTCCTCTCCCTCCTGGGGTGTCTTGGGCCCAGGTATGAAGCAGCTTTTTAAGGTGGACAGAGTGAATCTACCTTTTCTGCCACAAGAAAGTGATGAAAGTACACCCAAGTACCACTCCTGTTGACTGCAGGGTCCCAAGCCATGACCACTGCTGGCTTTCTAACCTGGTGCACTGAACCTGACCCCTTCAGCTCAGAAGTCTGGTGTTATTTTCAATCATGCTTCCTTCCATTTCTGCCAGAGGCAGAGATTGAACAAAGGCTCCCAGTTTCTTTGTGTAAAAATTTAAGATTAGGGAGTATGAGTTACCCAATTTCATTCCTCTTTTTGAGGGTAGCCTTGCTATTTGGAGCCCCTTACACTTCCATATAAATTTGATTATTGGCTTTTCCATTTTTGCAAAGAAGGCTGTTGCAATTTTTACAGGGATTGTGTTGAATCTACAAATCACTTTGGATGGGATTGTCAGTTTAACAATGGTATTCTATTACATGAACACAGAATGTCTTTCCATTTATGTACATATTCTTTGATTTCTTTTAGCTATGCTTGGTAGTTTTTCATGTATAAGTTCTTTATGTCATTGATTAATTTATTCATTGATATATGATAATTAGTTGCTTTTTAAAAAATATATTTTATTTTTAAAAGATACTTAGATTACATTAATGTTACACAAAAAATATAGGGATTCCCATATGCCCCACTCTCCATACCTTTCTCACCCTCCCACATAAACATCCTTTACTAGTGTGGCACATTCATTGCAATTGGTAAATGCATCCTGGGGCATTGCCACTGAACATGGACCATAGTTCACATTGTAGTTTATACTCTCTACCACACAATTCTGTGGGCTATGGGAGAATATATAATGGCCTCTATCTGTCAATCCAATGCCATTCAGGATGATTCCCAATTTCCAAAAAAGCCCCCACATTATATCTGTCTTTCCCTACCCCTGTCCCAGAGTCTCCCTTGGCCACTGCCTTCACATCAATGCTGTAATTTCTTCCATTGTTAGAATAACAATATGTCCAGAATACCAGTAAGTCCACTCTAGTCCATAGTTTAATCCCCAATCCTGAGAATTCTGGGATGGTGATATCCACTCCACCTCTAACTGAGAGGGGTTTCAATCCCATATAGCCAATGGATGGGACTCCCTTGCTTGCAGTTGTAGGCTTTCTCATTTCCTTGTTATGGTGATTGTCAATCCTCAACTCCTTGTTAGTTGTCCTGGGTGAGTCCAATGAACTGGAGAGTAGGTGTTACAACTCTGTTGAGGCTCAGGGCCCAACTGGCACATGAACAGCCCAAAGATTCAAGTCTCTTGAATGTATACCTACCAACTCCAGCACCAAATATAGGTTCAAATAGAAGGGGCAGATGAGCCATGTGTAGGGAAGCCATAACTGAGTCCAACTCTGTCACTCTCAGGAGCAAAAACTCCAATGAAGGGCCCAATGGCAAGGCACCAAACTCCAGAGCTATCTTCCCTGACCATAGGACCTGGGTATCTCCAGAGCCTTCAGGAGCCCCACTATTTGAGATAGTATCCACTTTGGCAGTCCATGAGATCCTGCTGAGATGTGCATAAGTGTTACCTCTTGGATGACCTTCTGACTCACTTTGAAGTCTCTTAGACATAAAAACTCATTTGTCTTTACTTTTCTCCCTTTTTATTCGAGGTCATTTTCCAGTTGCATTTCTAGCTGGTGCTTGGTAGTAATCCCTCAGTGCCAGGGAGACTCATCCCCAGGATTCATGTTCCATGCATGGGAGTAGGTAATGCAGCATTTATATGCTGAGTTTGGCTTAGAGAGAGGCCACATTTGAGCAACAAGGAGGCTCTCAGGAGGCAACTCTTAGGCACCCCACAACACTAGACTAAGTTTCAGTTTCAAGAACAAAATTTCATAAGCATAGTCATCAATATCAAGGGCCCATCAATGGACCATTTTCCTTCACCAGTCATTGCCTCTGCACTTGTGGGACTGTTGCTGCTCCCTTAGAGAATGTGGCAGAGCTCTCCAGGATGAGAATTCAATATTCTCTCAGTTATACTGTGAATCTCCACCCACTTTGACAATGCCCCATGGACATTTGAACACATTTATTTATTTATTTATTTATTTATTTATTTATTTATTTTTACAAATCCTGTTTGGTGCTGTTTTTTTTTTTTTTTTTTTTTTTTTTTTAATTGTGGGTAAAAATAAAAATTTTCACAATACATACCAACATTTGCAAAATGATATATAAATGTATATGCATATATGTGCATTTGCTTACAAAAATGTTATTTATATATATATATAAATATATTTTAAGAGGTACTTAGATACCCAAAATATTACACGGAACCCACTGGGATTCCCGTGTTGCCCACCTCCCACACCTCCCACCACATCCCACACAAACATCTCCCACAAGTGTGGCCCACCACCCTCAATGGACTTACACATCCTGGGGCCTTGCCACCAGCCATAGACCACAGTTCACACCGTAGACAACACTCTCTCCCACACAGTTCTGAGTGGTATGTGCCGTTTTAAAATGGCCTATATCCGTTGCCACAAAGGTACTCAGGACATGCTCCATATCCCAAAGAAGCCCCTGTATTTCAACTGCTCGTCCCCTCCCTGCCCCAAAAGTGTCTAGTGGCCACTGGCTCCACCTCATTGTTATATTTTCTTCCATTGCTAGAATCACCATATGTGAACAACAGAATACCATCAAGTCCACTCTAGTCCATAGTTCTTCCCCCAATCCTGAGGGGACTGGGATGGTGATGTCTACTCCACCTCCAAGTGAGAGGGGACTTATATCCCATGTATATGGTGGGTGGGATGATCCTGCCTGCAGATGCACGCCCTCTCCATTCCGTGGGATGGCCATTGCCCATCGTTGTCTCCTCGCCAGGTGACTTGGATGAGTCCATTGAGCTGTAGGGTAGGAGTTGCAGCTCCCCCGAGATTCCATGCACACTTGGCACATAGGTAGGCCAGAGGTTCCAGTCTCTGGAAGTATACCTAAGAACTTCAGCATCACATATAGGTTTGAATAGAAGGGACTGATGAACCATGTGCAGGGAGGACTTATTTGAGTCTAATTCTGTCACTCTCAGGAGCACAGATTCCAAAATAGAGCCCACTGATAAAGCATCAGTCTCTGGGTCTAACCCCACTTATATAGGACCTGGGTGTCTCCAGAGCTCTCAGGAGCCCCTCTATGTGGGGTGATAGGCACTTACATGTTCTATGAGCTCCTACTGAGGTGTGCGTAAGAGTTACCTCTGGGATGACCTCCCGACTCTCTTTGAAGTCTTAGCCACTTGAACTCATTTGTCTTTACCTTTTCCCCCTTTAATTCAAGGTCTTTTTCCAGTTGTGTTGCCAGTTGGCAGTTGATATTAATCCCTCGTTGCCAGGGAGGCTCATCCCCGGGAGTCATGTCCCACGTTGAGGGGATGGTAATGCAATCATATGCTGAGTTTGGCTTAGAGAGAGGCCACATTTGAGCAACAAGGAGGCTTCCAGGTGGCAACCCTTAGGCACCCCACAACTGCAGGCTAAGTCTCTGTTACAAGAGCAAAGACTCAAAAGGGTTGTCATCAATAAAAAGAACACATCAGTGGGTCATCCTCTTTTGACAGACACTGTCCATGCACTCAGAGGACTATTGCTGCTCCCTTGGAGACTGTGGCAGAGCTCTCCAGGCTAGGAATTCAGATTCCCTCATTTATTGTGTGATTGTCCACCCATCATGACCATGCCCCATCTTTTGATCTTTTGAACGATTTTGTATATCTTTCATGTATATTTGGATGAACTAATTCCCATGAAACCCCCCTCCCAAAAACCCCCCACCAATAATCCCCTGCAGTACCCATTGTAACCCTTCTGTGATCCAAATCCTCCATGAACATGTAGTCCATAAAATAATCAAATACTCTTACTAGGAAAAAGAAACAAGTATGATAAGCTTACATGCAAGAGACAAACATAAGGAAACTCAGGGGAAAAAAAAAAAAAGAAAAAAAAGAAAAGAAAAGGAAAAAAAAAACAAATAACCAAACAAAAAACAAACGATATAAAATATAATTAGCGGATTGGGACATTCAAAAAATGGGCAAAAAGGCAAAGGAAATGCCTTTAAAATATATATATTATATTCATTTTTTTTTCCTTTCTCTTTTCCCTTTCTTTCCTTCCTTTTATCACTGTGTTATCGGATGTCTGGTGTGCCGTGACACCTTCCCCCTCTCAATCCCCATTGTCACCCAATTTTTCATTTGATTTTCAAAGAAGTTTTAGGTCAGAGCAAAGTCACATATGGAGTGCCAGAGACTCCCAGATACCAAACCACCCCCCCTTCCCCACCCCATATTAACCCCCCTTTTTTTTGAATGTTAACATTGTTATAACTGTTATACAGATGGCAAAATATAGCAACTAAACATTGTCAATGATTTACAGTATAGTTTACAATTTAGATGATACAGTTTAATAATTTTGATGATATTTACCATGTCCTGTATCCATTACTGTAAGGTAATGAAAAACCTTCCCCATGACCACCAAACACCCCATTAGATCTTGACTGTTCCCTTCCCCCCAGCTCCCCAGGGCCCACGATACCACCCTCTCCCTACCCATGGAATGTCAAGATTCACAGTTACATGCCCTGGGGATTTGAACCAGCACTTCCTAATCCACCCACCCCCCAGTGCTGCACCACCAAACCCAGGAACACCACCACTCATCTGCCCCATCCCCCAACATGCAACCCCACTCTATCCCTTTACCATAGATTATGTCCATATGGGTGATTGCTCAAAGCCTGCTCGTCTCTTACTCTCCTTTGTTAACCTATCTTTCAGACAATGGTTCTCAGAGACTGCTCACTTTCCTCAGTTCAGATCAGTGAGGTCATATACTGTTCATCCTGCAGTGCCTGGCTTGCTTCCCTCAACATAAGGTCTTCAAGATTCATCCACATTTTTCCATGTGTTAGCACTTTGTTCCTTCTTACAGCTGAGTAATATTCCATGGTATGTATGTACCATATTTTGCTTATCCATTCGTCTGTTGATGGGCACCGGGGCTGATTCCAACTTTTGGCAATGGTGAACAATGCCGCTATGAACATTGGTGTGCATATATCTGTTTGTGTTTTTGTTTTCAGTTCTTCTGGGTATATACCCAGCAGTGGAATTGCTGGATCATACGGAAGATCTATTGCTAGTTTTCTGAGGAACCGCCAAACTGTCCTCCACAGTGGCTGGACCATACCCAGTCCCACCAGCAGTGGATGAGGGTTCCTATTCCTCCACATCCTCTCCAACATTTAGTGTCTCCTGTTTTTTTAATAGCTGCCATTCTGATGGGTGTAAGATGGTATCTCATTGTAGTTTTGATTTGCATTTCCCTGATAGCAAGTGATGTTGAGCATTTTTTCATGTCTTTTTAGCCATTTGTATTTCTTCCTTGGAGAAGTGTCTTTTCAGGTCACTTGCTCATTTTTTAAATGGGTTGTTTGTCCTTTTATTTTCAAGGTGTAGGATTTCTTTATATATGCAGGATATTAGGCTCCTATCAGATATATGGTTGCCGAATATTTTTTCCCATTGTGTAGGCTGCCTTTTTATTTTCTTAATAACATCCTTAGAGGTGCAGAAGTTTTTAATTTTGAGGAGATCCCATTTATCAATTTTTTCTCTTGCTGCTCGTGCTTTGGCTGTGAAGTTCATGAAACCATTTCCTATTACAAGGTCCTGTAGATGCTTCCCTACATTATCTTCCAAGGTTTTTATGGTTTTGGCTCTTATATTTAGATCTTTGATCCATCTTGAGTTGATTTTTGTATAAGGTGTGAGATGGTATTCTTCTCTCATTCTTTTGGATATGGATATCCACTGAACACATTTATATACCTTATATGTATGTCCAACTGAACTTCCTCCCATGTATCCCCCATCACTGACACCCCACACCAATGATCCTCCCCTGCGCCAGTTGTAACCCTTCTGTGATCTAAAGCTTCTTCAAAAATGAAGGCAATAAAAGAGCAAAATACAATTAATAGGAAAATGAAATAGTCATGGTAGGTTTAAATATAAGAAATAAATTACATAAAAATTTAAAGCAGGGAAGCGGCTGTGGCTCAACTGGTTGGGCTCCTGTTTACCATATGGGAGGCCTCAGGTTCGATTCCCGGGGTGTCCTGATGAAGGCAAGCTGGCCCACATCTGTGCAGTGAGCTGGCACAGCAAGATGACACAGCAGGAGACAAGGAGACAGAGAAAAAAATGCAAAGCAAATGGACACAGCAAGCACCAGCAGCAATGGGGGGGGGGGGATAAATAAATAAAGAATAAATATTTTTAAAAAATTTAAAGCAAAGTAAAAATAAAATAAAATTTAAAAACTGGGATATTCAAAAAATAATGAAAAATATTAAAAAAAATTTTTTTTGACAATTTGCCTTTCATCACTGTAATATCTTGTGTCCTGTATGTGCAGTGACATTTTCTTCCATTTATTTCCCAGTGTCTTGCTTTTTTAAATTTTGTTTTCAAAGAAGTTTTAGGTCACAATAAAGTCACTTACAGATTACAAGGCACTCCCATATACCCAACATCATTCCCCTTTTCCCCCTTCCTGTATTAATACCTTTTTCTATGTGGATGGTATATTTGTTATAACTGATATACACATAGTGAAACATAGCTACTAACCATGGTCACTAATTTACATTATGGTTTACATTTTAGACTGTACACTTTTATAAATTTTGATAATATTTAATATGGCCTGTGTACATCATTTCAAGATCATGTAGAAGAGTTCCATTACCCACTAAACACCCCCTGTTTCATCTATTCTATTCCTACCTCCCCCTCCCCTCGGGGTCCATGGCGACCACCTTGCTCTACTCCTTAGATGACAAGATACATAGTTAATTTGAACATTACTGAGATCTTGACACACTGGTTTGTTCTCCCCTATTAGGAACTGTTTATGCTTTCAAGGGACTCCCGCCCCTCTGTTTGAGAACATGTCAGTCCTCCCCAGAATGGGAGTACAGCTCTTTCCAGCTCATTATTTGGGTCTCCACCCACTGATATAACATTTCAAGCATCTTGTCTTGTAGTTTACTGTTTCTTTTGCCATCTCTAATCTGCTCTTGAAACCATCCTGAGAAATTTTTCATTTCTACTAATTTGCCTTAAAATCCAGTAGTTCTGTATGGTTCCTTTGAAATATTTCTATGTCCTTATTAAGATTCTCATATTGCTCCTTCATTGTTTTCCTGATATCCTTTAGTTCTTTCCATGAAATTTCCTTCACCAATTGAGTATTTTTAAGATCACATTTTCTTTTTATGTGGTTTGTTCCTTATGTCCATATTCTGGTCTTCGTCATATGCATTTTCTGGATATTTGTCCCCTTTAATTGGATGGACCATCACTTCCTGTTTTTTGTTTGCTTGTTTGTCTTTTACTCTTTTGTTGCACACTATATATTTTAATATTTTATCTTAACTTTGGGATTTAATCCCTGAAATGTCTGCTTCTTGATTTTGTTACCAATTGGTGGTAAGACAGAGATTTTCTTGAGCTTCACTCCTCCTATAAGGAGTGTCTGCCCAAGGCAAATGTGGTGTGCAGGGTTTTCCCTGTGTTTCTGTGCCTGTGTCATGCCCCAGGCTTTTGCTAATTAGTTGTTTTGGAATTCTCCTGTTTACAGGAGTTTAGTTGTTCCCCTCTCTTTCCCAGGACACAAACCCCCCTTTCCTGTATGTATGTTTGAAGCCACAAGCCTTTCAGGCTATCAGCCTTTATATTTACTTAGTATCCTTTCTTTGTCTCAGCTGCTTTTGGAGGGCAAATCCTAGGAGGAGGGGCACACTGGAGAGGACTTTCTGAAATCAATCTTTCCCTGTTGAAACAGGGCCAGGGTCCCAGGAAGGACTCTAAAGTCCCCTGGGGAGGGGTCATGAAGGACTCTAAAAGCTACTCCCACAGGTCTCCAAAGTTGGTCTTTCTTGTCCTGACCAGCAAATGCAGCCTTTCAACTGTCCCCAAAAGCCCTGAAGAACCATCTTGTCTTTAAGTCTCCACTGTGTTCTCTGTCAGGGATGGATTCAAACCATGGCAACCCTCAGAGTCAGGCTCCCAGTGATCTGAAGTGGCTAATCAAAAGCCTTGAACAGTGCTTGGCCATGTCCAAAGCTGTTCTTGAGGAAGAGGATTTTTATGTCCCTCTCTGTCACCAGCCATCTAGCCATGGATGGACCACAAAGTGGCCTGTTTTAAGAGTAAGGAGTGGTGCCAGTAGCCACTGCATGGAGAGAGAAACTCTTTTGTTCTTTATTGTAGTTTATTAGCACCCCTGCTCTTCCTTGGATGCTGTACAGTGTTCTTCTGACCAGTGGAGTTTCAAAATATTTGTT
The DNA here is from genome assembly GCA_026826555.1 of Tolypeutes matacus. NCBI lineage: Eukaryota > Metazoa > Chordata > Mammalia > Cingulata > Chlamyphoridae > Tolypeutes > Tolypeutes matacus. Next base: position 43,961 of record JAKSZT010000756.1, read on the forward strand.
TCAGACAGTTTCTGCTTGTTTAATCATTCTGGCGGAAGGACTGAGTCTGGGAGCTCCCTACTTGGCCATCTTTTCACAATCCTCTACATTACTAGTTATTTTTATTACATTCATTTTCTAGAAAATGTCTGCCAAAATCTGAAGTATGTTTTGGTGTGTCTTTCTTTTAGAAATAACTTATATTTCATTAATGATATTGGTCATTTGTTTCCATTCTCATTTATTCATGATAAATCAAGGCAGAGTTTGATCAATTTGGTTGATTATTTCAAGGAAAACCATTTACTTATGTCAAGTTGTCCTTTTTTTTTCTCTTTTATATATCATTCATTCATACTCTTTTAAAAAAAAATATTTTCTGCTTTATATACTTATTGGAGGTTCACTTTGCTCCTCTTTTCCTGTATTGATGAGAGGGAAATGTAGGCCATTGTCTATAGACATTTCTCCTTTACCAGAATAAGCACTAAGAGATGTAAACTTTTCTCTATGTGCTGCTTTATTTTTTTTAATATATATGATATATAGAAATATGAACATTTCAGGGATTAAATCCCAGAGTTAAGATAAAATATTAAAATATATAGTGTGCAGTAAAAGAGTGAAAGACAAACAAACAAAAAACAGGAAGTGATGGTCCATCCAAATAAAGGGGACAAATATTCAGAAAATACATATGATGAAGACCAGAATATGGACATAAGGAAAAAAACCACATAAAAAGAAATATGAATATGGATTGATAAATATTTTTTTATATATATTTTTAAGTTTTCCTTCTGATTTATTTTTGTCTCACATATTTGGTAAATAAATGTTGATAAATTTTCAAATAAAACTAATATTAACTAGCAAGTCAGCTATTCATTATGGACTGCAGAGAACTGAATAGATCCAAAAAAGAGTTGTACAGGAATGTTCACAGCAGCTTTGTTCAAATTAAATAAGAAGTAGAGATGTTGCAGGCATCCATCAAAGAAAAACTGATAAATAATATGTACTGTGTTTATAAAATAGAATAGTATAAAAATTTAAAACTAATAGACTCCTAATACAGTCAACAATATAATGGTATTTCAGTAACATTATCTGAGTTTATTGAAAGAAGTCATGCACAAAACAGTGACTACCACATGAAGCAATTTATGTAAAATTTTATAGTATAAACATTAGCCAATGAGAAAATGAATAAATAATTGCCTAGTTGCTGCTTCTGTGTGAATGGAAAATGTTTTTATGACTAACTAGGAAGGAGATAGAGAAATCACTGGTATGATGGTAATATACTCTATGTGATTAGCATTTTGTTTAATGGTATTTTTTAACAAATATCAGTGAAACATAAGAATTTATGATGAATGTGTTTAGCTGCAAAATTTCCCTAAAACAAAAAGACCCATACTTAAATAATTTACTGGCATATGTACATTGATGTGCATTTCTTATTTCTCTTTTTTCCAGATTTCACATGTCCTAATTACTAAATAAACTACATAATATTATAGATATAGGGAAACCATGCAATAAGTCAAAAACACAAAATAATAGGATATATATTTGAATGAATATATTTATTGATGTCATAATTACTTGCATTTGTTAATTGTAAAAATATCTATTTATCCATCTCTCTGTATCTTTCTAATTTTATAGACATCTGTAAATGATTTATTTACATTATCTATGGATTTAGAATTTTATCATTATTGTTTTTACTATTTTGTTATAATACATAAAATAAAACAGCTACCAGAGTCAGGAGTTGCCAAGAACAGAAATCCTTTATTGAAAAATTACAGGGCCTTTTTGGGAGCTAAAAATTAGCCAAGGATATGTAGAGACGAGAAAGTGGAGCATTTCTGATAAGCTGCAATTTAAGCAACATTGAATTAGATGATGGTCTCTGCCTGGTAAGGATAGCCTGTTAAACCTGGAAAAGTGTGCTGTAGTAACCAATGTATATATCTGTTCCATGCCTTGTAAAGCCCTCCTGTGTATTGAAGTTATTAAATATCATCTAATCATAATTTGCCACTTTGAAATGCCCTGTTGCCTTTATAAGCCACTGTTATCCACTCACCATTTTGAGGCTTTCACTTCTGCCTTCCCTAATGTGAGATTTCCCTGCTCGTGGTGTTTCTTGTCATGAAAAATGTGGCTTTGATAATATCAGTTATTTCTTTCTTTTGACAAATTTTCCATTGGTTGTCAGATCCTGAGCAGACCCAGGATGATTTATGTGGCTGGTGAGTGACCAGGAGTGGAACCTGCAGGACCCATTTGTCCACTACTCTCCTCCAGCAGAGAGCTTAGGGTAAGTTTCTCCCATATAAAGATCTGTCCTCTGTTCTTTTAGCATTTTGAGTTTGTGAAATGCATTGCTACATGGTGTGTCATGTGAACACAGGCTCAGTCACAACAGATATTCTCAGCAAATGACCATTTTATCACACAGCCTAAAGGGTCCAAAAAAGCCAGGAAGGAGATCCAGTTGTGGCCTGAGGAGGCTAACTGCATGGTTGATGTTTGGTAGATGGTGACTCCATACACCTGGCTTCATGTCAGAAATGAGGTACACTGTGCAGCTCAAGTGTTGGGTTTTTTACACCCCATAAGGAAGGAGCCCTGTTGCTGGGTAGCTTAGGACAGCTTTTTTTACAGTTGAGATTTAATGTCTCCCCTGGACTACAAAACAGAAACATAGCAAAATATCTGCATACATACCATCAAGAGGGGAAAGAAGGTAATAGGCAATGTCTGGGGATGGTCACAAAGTGTGTCCATGACTTCTCCTGAAGAGCTCTGCAAGGTTTATTGTTGGATTGGTTTTTTGTTTGTTCCCAGTGTCTACTTTTTGAGTTCCTGGTTATGTCTGTTGTGGTGGGAAGGGCATAGTACAGAGATTTGGGCACAGCTTAAGACAGCTGTTTTCAGTTTTGGGGACCCATATATAATTTTCATTTTTGGAACCTTTGGTTGAACATGGGGACTTCATAGTCAAAATCTCTTATCTTCTCTCCTGAAAAATGCTCTAATGCCTGTTTTCTCACTATCTGCCCAGTTCATATTTGTTTCTGAATAAATGAGTGAATCTCACCATGGATGATTTGAATTTTCAGTGGCTCCTTGGGGAATATTTGAATTAACCAAGGACAACCATTTTAGATGTACACTTGAAAATGAAGATCCTGGTCTCCACCAAAGTAGTGCAGTGCATTCTTTGATTGGTATTGAGAAGTTAAAAAATCTATAATGATTCTAAAACAGCCTTTTTAAAAGATTCCTTATAGTATGATGCCAGATGTTTACTATAGGAAAAAAATTTAGTTTTAATTTAATGAATTTGAGTAATTTCTGACAAAATTGATTTCAATAGTAATTGACTTTTGTATAAATTGTTAGCTTAAAGATAGAGCCCAAGATTTTTGATACCTTAAATTCTTAGGCTTATGCTAACTTGAGCTTGCACAGTATGCAGGATATGGTTTTGTTGAGGAAAAAAAAAGAATAATATTGTTCTAAAGCAAAATCATTGGTTATTGAAAAATTAAAAAGATAAAAAGATAAAGCTTGAATGCATGAGAAAATTGTAAATAGTTTGCAGAAAAATAATTTTATTTTCCATTGTCAATGCTGGATAACATATAATTGGGCTTTCTATAAGATTTTTTAAAACAGTATATTCATGCAAATTTGAAATTTGGTTTTCTCTCCATTAAAATGACAATATTTTCTGAGATTATTGTCTGCTCCTGGTAGGAGATTGTAAGTTTTATTTACCTTCTGAGTAATTGGCCTAGACAGCATTTATTCTGTGTCTTATCACAATAATTCATCGACATGCTTGTGGTCCTTATTATGGTCACAGTTGTTTAATAGAATGAAGTTATCTCCTTTTAAAATAACTATGTTTGTAAATTATCTTCCTACCTCCATAATGTTGTTTTTAATATTTTATTGTCACTGTGGTTAAATAAGGAGCCAAGTATTGTTCACATTGACCCGAGAATATATTTGACATTTTCCATTGCTAAAGTGTGTCTCTTTGATCACAGATATCTGTAGGGTTCCTAGAAAATCACAAAGATTTCTTCTTTCCCCTTATAAAAAGAGAAATGTTAAAAGTAGTTAGGTTTATTTGATATGTTGGGACTTGCATGGGATGTGCTGTCAAATTAAAAGGAATTTTCTAGCTTCTTTTGGTTAAATCTGAGTGGGTAAAAATATTAATATAAATGTTTCAGAAATTACATGAAGTTTCTAGGGAGTTGTCAATGACTTTACCATCCATGAAATGCTCTGGTATTGATCTGCAAGACATTATACTGATGAAGAAAGTGCTGCATCTCTGCTCTGTTTCTCCCCCTTTGCAGAAACTGGCAGCTTTAGAAAGATAACCACTCCCCCTCCCTTTCTCCAATGGAATCCACAACTTAGGGAGATAAGCGCCCTCCTTCCCCTTTTGTCTGGAATCCTGCTTGCTTGCTTCAGGAATTTGCCCACTTGCCCAGCAACTCACTAGCCAATAAACAGAAACCTATATAACCCCACGAAAGCCGATGCCCGGGGCTCAGAATTTGGAGACTGAATTCTCCTCTAGGCCCACACATAATAAAACTTTGTTCCTCCGCCTCTCTGAGTGCCATTTGGGCTTTCTCATTTTCTAAGTCTCATTTCTGTCACAACATTTGGTTCCCTGACTGGGAAACCCAACCAGGCAAGCCCTTTGTGCCTCCAACTTGGGGCTGATGGGTGTGGCCGACAGTGATCTCTGTGCAAACGAGGTAGGCACCATCTGTCCTCTTAATGGGACCTCCTTTGGAGGTGGGCCCCCTGGGTTGCATCCTCACACCCTGGCTTGACTCAGTGAGGAGGCAGACTGAACAGTGCCAGCAGACTCCAGAAAGGTAAGGCCCCAGGTGCCAAGTCCTCAGTCAGGCCCATCTCCAGACAGAAGGGGAGACTGATCACCTCCCGAAGTCTTGAATATCGACATCCCAGGATAGGGCAGATCCTGAGGGAGGGACTGCATAATCTCTGAGCAATTGTGTGTGTGAGTGAGGATGACAGAGGCTTGCCTCTGTTATTCCAGCCTCTGACTCCATAGCCTGTGCTGTGGAGCCTGAGTGGACCCTAATCTGTTTTCCATGGCCATGCCATATGGCATAATGGCCCACCCCGAACTCTGCCCGGGCACCTTAGCTAAGATGAGCCCAAGTTCTTGTGAGAGACACAGACAGGTGGGCATCTGAGTGGTCTTGAAAGAGGCAACCCTTTTCCTTTATCTGTCTTGCACCACCAACACAGGGTGTGGCCTCATCACATTCAAAACCTACTGCCTTAAACTGCATGTTTAAGAATTTCAGGAAGAGCTTTTCCAGAGATTATGGTATACAGATGAACCCCGGCACCCTCCGAACTTTATGTGAAGTAGAGTGGCCCACTTTTAACGTTGACTGGCCCTCAGAAGGGACCCTGGGTATAGCCAGTGTCCACGCAGTGTGGCTGGTTGTCACAGGAACTCCCAGCCACCCTGATCAGTTTCCTTACATCAACTACATTGGTTAGAAATAGCCCAGACTCTGCCCCCTTGGGTTCGATTGTGCATTGGAAAAAAGGGACAGAGCAGGATCTTGGTTGCACAGGGAACAGGGCCCCAGGAGCAAGTCATTCATCAGGAGTCCTCAGAAGTGGACCTACCACCCCCACCACAACTGCCATACACTCTGGCCTCTCTAGCCTCTCCTCCTAGCCCAGGATTGCAGGTGGATGTCCCAGAAACACCCCCACCATCGGTCCCTCTGGGACCATCAGTCCCCTCTGGAGAAAGCCCCAGAACCCCAGTAGCAAGGAGGCTCCAGTTGGCACAACCTGCATTACAGATGCCCCTCTGTGAGACACAGGGTCCAGCCCAGATCAGCAAGGATAGAACTATCCAACCCAGAAGGCCTGTTTTGTATTACCAGCCCTTCACAATTACAGACCTCTTAAACTGGAAGCACCACACCCCTTCCTGCTCAGAAAAGCCCCAAGACCTTATTGACCTCATGGAATCCATTTTCCAAACCCATCGTCCCACTTGGGATGACTGCTACCAACTCCTCCGGACTTTGTTTAATATGGAGGAGAGATGACGGATTCTGACAGAAGCCCAAAAGTGGCTGCAGGAGCAGGCCCCTACTGGTGTCTTAAACCTGGAAGACTGGGAATGAGAGGCGGCACCAGAGGCCCAATTGAACTGGGACTTCAACACTGATCAGGAACGGGCTGCACTCCAGCAATATCTGGAAGCCTTCGAGGGGTCCGAGAAGGGGCAAAATGACCCACAAACATGACAAAGATGACTTTAGTTACTCAAAAGCCTGAAGAATCACTGGGAGATTTCTATGAATGACTTTGCAAGGCCCTCAGAATCTACACCCCTTTTGACCCAGAAACTCTGGAAAACCAGAAGATGGTGAATGCCACCTTTGTTGCACAGGCAGCAATGGACATTAAAAGAAAGCTCCAAAAATTAGAAGGGTTCACAGGGATGAATATTTCTCAACTCCTTGAGGTCACCAATAAAGTATTCATCAATCAAGACGAAGCCACCGAATGAGAGGCCAAGAAGTGAATAAAACATCAAGCCTCCCTACTGGCAGCAGCCTTGGGAAATCCTGACCCTACCAGGCTAGAAGGACCATGTCAAAAAGGGGGTACAAGCATCAAAAGTTTGCCCCTGGCCAGAGACCAATGTGCCTACTGCAAAGAAAGTGGACACTGGAAAAATGAGTGCCCCCAAAAGACTCAGGCACATAGAGGGAACATCCCTAAAGGGAAATACCAACCTGAGCCTCAAGACCATCTGATCGGGCTGGCAGGGCTCAACCCCAAATAGGGGCGACCAGGCTCACTGGAACTTGGCCCCCATGAGCCTATGGTCAAACTACAAGTCAGAGGCCAGTCAGTGACTTTCATGGTGGACACTGGTGCTGAATATTCTGTGGTCACAACCACTGTCACCCCCTTTAGTGGAAAAACTGCTAATATCATAGGAGTGACTGGGGACCAGTCAAGCCTATGGCCTTTTTGCCAGTCGAGAACTTGTCAGCTTGGTGGCCACAAAGTGACTCATGAATTTCTGTACCTGCCTGAAATCCTAATCAATTGCCAGTCACCCTGGAACACCTCATTATTACTAGTAAAAAAGCCAGATGGGACTGGATATAGACCAGTTCCGGATCTATGAGCCATTAATAATGCCACTCTCACCTTACTTCAGGTTGTTCCCAACCTGTACACTTTGCTGGGATAGCTGCCACCTGAAGCCACCTGATTCACTTGCTTAGACCTGAAAGATGCCTTCTTCTGCCTGTGACTGCTCCTCCCCCAAGCTAGCCTCTGTTTGTCTTTGAGTGGGAAGATCCCAGAACCCGGCAGAAAACTCAACTAACCTGGACTCGGCCCCCGCAAGGCTTCACAAACTCCCCTACCCTTTTCAGGGAAGCCTTGGCAGCAGATCTGGCCACCTACCACCAGGAAGACTGCAGGTGTGCCATTTTACAATATGTGGATGACTTCCTACTTACCAGTGAGATGGAGGAGGACTGCTGGAAAGGACCCAGACTGTCCTGCAACTACTGGCACAGACTGGATACAAAGTGATACCCAAATCTGTAAACAGCAGGTCAAGTACCTGGAGTTTAGCATCACACAAAGGCACCGGGTGCTTGGACCAGAATGAAAGAAAGTGATCTGCACCATCTCTACCCCCACCAGAAAAAGAAAACTTCATGAGTTCCTCGGGGATGCAGGGTTCTGCCTCATCTGGATTCCTGGGTTTGCAGCCATGGCCAAACCTCTTTACAAAGTTCTGATGGGTCCAGAAAAAGAATCCCTTGCCTGGGGAGAAGCTCAACAGGGGGCCTTTCAAAACATCAAAAGGCAACTTAGCTGAGCCCCTGCCTTGGAGCTCCTGGATGTAACTCGAAACTAACCTGTTCGTGCATGAAAAGAACAGAGTAGCATTGGGGGTTCTCACACAAACAGTTGGCCCCTGGTAGAGGCCCATCACTTACCTCTCCAAGCAGCTGTACCCTGTGGCTGCAGGGTGGTCACCCTGCCTGAAATCCCTGGCAGCAACCGTAACCCTTGTCAAAGACGTCAAGAAATTAACCCTTGGACAGGCTATTCATGTAATGGTGCCACATGCAGTCACTGCCTTAATGAACTCACATGGGCACCGGTGGATATCTAATCCCCGGCTCACACATTACCAAGGTTTACTCTGTGAAAACCCGGAGTGACAATAGAAACAGTGTGTAGTCTAAACCCTGCCACTTTCTTGCTGGATGAGGAAGGGATTCCTGAGCATGATTGTGTTGAAGTGACCGAGGAAGTTTATGCCAGTTGCCCCGACCTCCAAGACAAACCACTCTCTTTCCCAGATCAGACACTATTTACAGATGGGAGCAGTCTCATTAAAAATGGGGAAAAGCTTGCTGGATATGCAGTCACCATCCTCTCTACCCCAAGGATGGTCCGTGCAATGAGCAGAACTCTGGACACTGGTCTGAACCCTGCAGTTAGCCACTGGGAAAGCAGTGAACATTTACACTGACTCTAAATATGCATTCGCTACCATTCATATCCATGGAGCAATTTATAAAGAAAGAGGCCTCCTAACTGCAGGAGGAAAATAAATAAAAAAACAAACAAGAAAACCTTCAACTATTAGAAGCAATCTGGAAACCAGACAGAATCGCCATCATCCACTGCCAGGGACATCAAAAAGGAAGGGATATGGTCACTCAAGGAAACAGGCTAGGTGACAAAGCAGCTCAGCAAGCAGCTGAAGGAACTCATGGAATATGAGTCCTGGAATCGACACTGCAGCTTCTCTCTTAGGAAAAAAACCTAATCAACTAAGCTATACCTCAGAAGAACAGGAATAGGCCAAGAGAAAAGGGAGAAGCCGAACCCCCGAAGGAACATGGCTGCTCCTAGATAACCAGATTTTCATCCAGAAAGGAGCCATGCATGCCCTTGTCCAGCAGTACCACCAACTAACCCATCTAGGGAAAACTGCATTGGAAGCCTTACTCAGGAGATACTACTACATAGCCTGACTAGCTTCCCTCTGTGCCACCATCAGCAGCCAGTGCCAAGTTTCTGCCCACAACAACCCTCTGCAGGGCCCCTGAGGTCTGGCCAGTATCCAACACACAGGGCAGCCCCTTTTGAAGATCTCACAGTAAACTTCACAAAGAAGCCAAGTCAGGGGTACAAATACTTGTTAGTGATGATATGCACCTTTTCAGGCTGGGTCGAAGCTTTCCCCACTCACACCAAAAAGGCATGAGAAGTGACTAAGGCTTTACTTAGAGAAATCATTCCCCGACATGGGCTGCCACTGTGTATTGGAAGTGACAATGGCCTTGCCTTCGTGGCTGCCTTAGTCCAAGGGCTGATGAAAATGTTTGGGATCAAGTGGAAACTCTATATACCGCTTACAGACCCCAGAGTTCAGGGAAAGTTGAATGCATGAATTGAACCCTCAAAGCCACCCTAGCCAAATTCTGCCAAGAAACTGGTCTCCCCTGGGTAGACTTACTTCCCTTAACCCTCCTCCAAGTTAGGTGCACCCCAGGACCCACAGGCTATTCACCCTTTGAAATTCTGTTTGGATGGCCACCCCCAATTATCCAGGTTTTCAAAGGAAATCTCAAGCTTCTGGGGGAAGCTAGCAAAGATTCCATCCTCCCGCATCTGGGGAAAACTCTAGCCCAAATACATAAAACTGTCTTGTCCTGAAACCTCATCCCACTGGGACAGCCGGTGCACCCCCACCAGCCAGGAGACCTAGTCTGGGTCAAAGACTGGAAAAAAGAACCACTTCAGCCTTCCTGGACAGGCCCACTTACTGTGATCCTTGTAACTCCTACTACTCTTAAAGTTGCAGGCATTGTCCCTTGGATCCATCATTCCAGGGTCAAGAAAGCACACCCTAATAAATAACAGGACAGCTGGACAGCCCAACCCGAACGCAGCCACCTCTTGAGAGTGCGAGTTGCCCGTGATCCCTGAACACTGACCTCGTCAAAGGCCTGCTGAATGGACCCCCGCTCCTGGTGGATCCTGTGCTTATATGGCCTATTCAAGCTGGTATTCAGAGTTGGACTTACTGCTGTGGCCCCTGCAGACTGGACTATAGCAAATAGAATTTTAATTGCAGTACTTTATTGGTATATAATAGGATGTCTCTGTGCCTTGTCTTGCTTATCCTTTTCTTCCTTGCCCCATCTCTAGGAGCCAATACCCACCCCCAAAACCAATGGCGATTACAAATCAGCCAGACCTGGGGTGACAAACCTGTGCTGAAAGCCTCGACCCCCTTTTTAGTGGGGATGACCTCAGCTTCTGTAGTGTTCAGTGCTTGCAGAGCAATAAGAAATGTCATTATCTTTGCCCCCGGGGGGGTGTTGGGGCCCTGTCTATAGCACCTATGCTGAGTGCCCTCTGACAATGGACACTTCAGCTACTTTTGGGGCCTGGTAGTAGGTGCCACCTAGGCGGAAGCCCCAACTTCCCCATATATCCTGCAGAAGGTTCCCGGTCTGGCAAACTGTAAATTAGGAATCTGCAACCCTGTGAAACTCACCTTATTAAACATAACCACTGGATCAGAAAATAACTTTTTAAAAGCCCAAAAAGGATTAAAACTAGGAATCAGAATATATGACCCAGTGGGGCTGGACCTGGGGGACCTCATACTAGTCCAACTAATCCTGGTTACCCAACCCCCAGAGAAAACCCTGATTAAAATATCAGTAAAGCTACCCAGACCCTAAAAGCCAAAGTCAGAACAGCCCCCTGCAGTGTCCTTTTGAACCAGGCTTGAAATTTCCACCAACTCCTAAATGAATCCCGGCCCGACATAGCTGCATCCTGCTGGCTATGCACTTCATCAGGTCTAACCATCTTCCCCATACCTGTCCCATGGAACATAACCCTTCTGACCCATGACAGATCCACAGTGGGAACTCAGGCCCCTCCCAGTCCACATAACCAAACCCCAAGGAAAACTTGCTAACTGTAAAAACATAACTACCAGCTCCCCTTCAACCATCCTCCCTCTTGGAAAGGCTAAGTTTAGCACCACTCACCCACTCAGCGAGCCTGACTGATGCACTGCAAACTCCACCATCTGGGCCTGTGGCACCAATGCCTAACGGTGCCTACCCCAGGATGGCCAGGGCATCTGTTACCTGGCTTGGCCAGTACCATCATTCTCAGTGTATGGAGAAGAATTGCCTGGAGACCTCTCCTGAGCCAAATGAGCAATATAGGCAATTCTGCTACTCTTAGGACTAGGAGTAGTCAGAAGTGCAGCAGGGGCCTCACTCGCGGGTGATCAGGAGGGCATACAAACCCTAGCACTGGAAACATCAAATGACCTTGAAGAAATATTGGGGGCTCTCAGTGGGTTGCAAGACCAGATAGACTTGTTGGCAGAAGCAGTTTTACAAAACAGGTGAGGATTAGACTTGCTCACTGCAGGTTCAGGGGGAATCTGCCATGCCCTGAGGGAAGAATGCAATTTCTATGCAAATTCCTCAGGGATAGTTAGGGACAAGGTGGCCCTGCTAAAAGAATAAGCCAAAGACTGCTTAAACTATGTATACCAGGCATCTGCCAACAGGAACTGCTTCCAGTATCTTCTTTCCTGGATTTTGCCATTCATGCCAGTAATAGCCTCAGTCTTCTTCCTCTTAACGTTTGGACCATGAGTTCTATGGTACCTAACACAATACATGGCTTCCCACTTAAAGGCCTTGAAACACCAAGTAATGCCTTGTGTTAAATATCAGCCCTTGGGGACTATAGAAAAATCCCCATGTTAGCAGATGATGCCCCATAAGGAATTATAAGAGCATCAAAGAGGGGAATGATAAAGGAAATGCTGCAGCCCTAACCCCCCCTCAGCAGAAACCCACAGCTTTAGGAAGATAAGCACCCCTCATCCCTTTTTGCCTTCTTTCCTTTCTCCCTGGAATCCACATCTTTAGAAAGATAAACACTCCCTGCCTGTCAAACTGCAATTTACAACTAGATAATGACTCTTTTCCTCCCTAATAGCCCTCTGCTTTAGGAAGATAAGCTAAACTCACACCTTTGCTTTTGTAACCCCTGCTTGCCCACTTGCTTAGGAATTTGCCTGCTTGAAATCCCTATATAAACTTATGAAAGCCAAGAGAGGGTGCTCAGATTTTTAGGAGACTTGACTGTCCTCTGGGCCCACGTGTAATATAACTTTGTTCCTCTGCCTTTCTGAGTGCATGCTTGGATTTTTCATTGCCTAAACTTCATCTGCAACAGCATTAGAAGACATCTGGGTCCTGTTGTCAGACTGAAGCTACTAAACCAGACTTCCTCCCTAGGAAAGGGACTGGCTAAAGACCCTTATTTTGGCCTACTTTTGCAGAGGTCTTAGGAAGTGACCATGAAACAGATCTCATTTTATGGCCACTTTCAGAGATCAAGTTTTGCAGTTAAACCAGACATTAAGAAGCACATTCAGAAGCTATAGACGGATTGCTTTGTGGCTTGCAGACAAACAGCCTTGGGGGCCCCAGAGGTAATGGATTAACAGGAATCTCAGGGCCTCCTGGGCCTGAGGAAGGAACAACCTCTGGGCAATACCAAGGGTGGGAATGTGGAGACCTTGCTATTAAGACAAAAGAGAACACAGACAGGCTCTAATTAGAAACTTAGACTCACCAGTCTTGGTCAGGTGTCGGGAGCATTACTTGCCTCTTTGTCTCCTGGATTACTCACCAAATATGTTAGCAAAAACACTCTGGGTTCTGGTTTTCTAGGTTCTTGGCTTCATTACAAGAAAGAATTCAGAAATATGCTACTTTAATGAAGCCAGTAAAAAACGTATATTGAGAAATGAGAGAAAAGAGATAGTATGCACTTAAGCCATGGGTGTGAGGGTGCTACAGGGTAAGACATGCAATGTGGAGCCCTCGGATAGGTATTTTTAAGGCCTTTCCTTCTCTCCCCTCCCCTTATTAAGGAGGGATTTCAGTTATTTGCTGTCCTGATTGGTTGCCTTTCTAACTTCACCTGTTAGTTTTCAGAGAAAAAATAGGATGGCTTTTCTTGTTGGGGTTACCTGGGATGTCTTTTGAGCCTGAGTTCCAAATGGGACCTTGTGACCAAGGTCTTGGTAAGCTTTTTGACTGTAATGGTTATAACTTTGCTCTCAAGCATCTGCTTTCCCTCAGGGTATTTCTGGGTGGGGTCCCATGGCTATGTTCCAACAAGTGGGGTCCCAGCTGTTATGGTTTTATTCTCACCAGCCACCTTTCCTTGTCACCTGTACTAACATGCTTCTACTCTATCAGTTGGTCCATCTTAAAATCTTTTGTGCAAGGATCTTCTTTTAAACTGAAACTGATGTTTAAGTGATTCACCAATGTTGGGTTTTCAGTAGTCTGCTCATTTTAAATTTTGAATAATGTTATTTCATAAACATTTCCAACTTTCTTTATCAATTTTCCTTGGATGGGCATCTGTGCCCTAAACATACTTTAGTTACCAAGGAAAAAGCTGATGGATGTTATTGTACAAGTTCCTTTGGACAAAAGTTTTCAGTCTTATTTGTTTAATAATGAGGATAAATCAAAGGGTCAAAAGAGGATTTGTTTAGTTTTATAAGGACCTACTCATCATTTGTAAAATTGGTATAATGGAACAGTACCAGGTAAAATCATGAGAAGTTACTTTGAGTATTATCATCACCATACTTAGTTATCAGATGTGTTCATTTCTCAATTTTCCAGGTGTGTAAAAAAATATAATTTTGGTTTCAATTACCATTTCCTTTTAGAATATATCAAGAAGGACTACATACTAAGGCATTAAATAAGTTTCAGTGAATTACAAGGATTTTATATAGAAGAATGTGTTTTCAGACCACAAAGGCATTAAATTAGATATTAACAACAACTGTTTAGCAAAATAAAAACATATGGTTTAACTATCTGTGAATCAAAATAAATTACCACTATTTTTATTTGAAATGGAATGAGAGTAAAAGTGATAGAATAGAAATAAAAAGTATATACAGCAAATTTTAAAAATTTAAATGCTTATATTAGAAAGAAAGAATATGTAAAAACAAATGTCCTACAATTCCAACTCAAGAAACCAGGTAAAGAGGAGCAAAATTATACTAAAGTACATAATAGGGAAAACTAATAAAGAAAGAAGTAGAAATAAATGAAATACAAATTAGAGAAGCAAAAGGAAAAAGTGACAATAACAAAAGTTTCCTTTCAGTACATCAACAAATTTATTAATTCTACATAGTTAATAAATAATAAAAGAGAATGAATAAACTACTAATATCAGGGATCAAATAACTGTTTTTACTTGATCTACAGACTGCTAGTCAAACTTTGTTGTTTGACAGATATTCGTTCAAAATCTATACATTGTGCAGGCAAACAAGATCACAAAGTAAGAATCTTCACCCTTCCATTCTCCCATAGAAACTTATATAACTATCAATATCTAGCAGCATCTACTTCCACAGAGTTCTGGAATACAATAAGGGGACTCAGTAATTGAGTGAGCCCTGAGACATGCAACTAGCTCTTTAAATGGTAGTAGAAGCTGTTGGTGACTTTCCTGGTCTCCCTCACCCCCTCTATGGCATGGTGTGAAACTGGCCTGTGCTCTCATTGTGGGTTCCTGGCCCCATTCCAGAGGGAGTTATTCACCTATATGTAGACTGAGGTGCATGTATGCTGGTGCCAGTCTAAGCAAGGCATTCAGAAGTATTGAACCAGGACACTAATTTCTGTCTCTCCCTCTAATGCTTGCCCTGCAGGCAGAAGCAGCTACACAGGGCTAAATCAGTATAAAAATCAATCAAATTGTAGTTCCACTGGGCAAAATATTTCCCCTAAAGAATTCCATTGTGAAGGGGGAATCTTTTCCATGTATATAAGATGGGATATCTGATTCCTGAAAACAGGAGAAGTTCTAAGGATATGAGCACATGTCCAAAATAAGTTACAGGCCTAGAAATGAGTGAGAAGGCATCATGTTTTCTCCTCAGGCTTGTCCTATTGATAGAAAAGATAACTCTGAAAGAGACCACAGCCAACCAATCAACACTGTGAAAGGTGTTTATTTGCATTGGTTAGTTTGTTTTCGTTAGCGTCTGGCATGAAAGGAAATCTGTATCATATTACTAGTTTGAAACAAACTTAAAGAACAGACAAATCAAGGATGAAATTCCAGAGGTAACACTTTAAATATCCAATTGTAGAGTGTGGAAAAAAAATGATTACAAGATAAAAAGCAAAACAGGAAATTATAGCCTATCCAAAGAATAAAGAGAAAATATCAGAGAAAGTCAATGAAAAAGACAAGATATTGATTATATCAGCCAAGATGTTGAAAAAAATTTTTTTAATTCTAAAATAAAATACAGAGAAAGAACTAAAGTTTATAAGGAAAATGCTGAAAAAAACATGAGAGTCCTAATAAAGAGGCAGAATTTATAATAGGGAACAAACACAAATATAGTATTTAAAGGCCACAATGACTGTAATAATACATTACCAGAGGGTTTCAATAGCAAATAGAAATGGTAGAATAAAGAATCAGTGAGTCCCAAGACAATTAAAATGATTCAAACTTAGGATCAGAAAGAAAAAAGCACATCAAAACATGAACAGACCTTAAGACAATTGTGGGATAGTATCATGCATATCAGTATTCAACTTATGAGGCTCCCAGAATTTTAAGAATGCTGGAAAGGGGCAAAGAGAAAATTAAAAGGTAAAATGCCAGAAAAGTGTTTACTAAAGACCTTTATATACACATTCAAGGATTCCAGTGAATCCTAAACATGATACTCAAAGAGAACCAGGCCTAGATACATTATGTTAAACTCTTGAATGATAAGGACTGGGAAGAGCTCTGAAAAGTCCAAAACAAAATAATGTGCTATGTATAAATGATCACCAGTGAAATTAAATAATTATTTCACATCCAAACCCATGGAAGCAAGAAGGCAGTGTAAGAAAATATTTAGTGTTGAATGATAACAATTGCCAAACAAATATTTTAATCTGGCTAAAATGACTTTAAAAAATGGGGGGGAGATTATCAAAAGCTGAGGTAACTCATCATCCTGACACCTGTCATACAAGCAATGCTAAAGGGAGTTCTTAAGACTGAAAGAAAAGGACATTATACAGTAGGTTGAAGTGGCATAAAGAAATAAATATCTTCAATAAAGGTAACCATTTGGGTCATTAGAAATACCAGTACCATTGTATTGTATTATTGGTATGTTACTCCACTTTTTACTTCTTACAGGTTCTAAAATGGAAATGCATAAACAGTAATGATAACATATGGTTTTAAATATATAATATATAAAGATATAATATGTGAGAAGTACAACAAAATGGTGGAAGGCTTAGGAGTTGTGTTTGTGTAGATGTACTATGTATAACTATGGATTATAGTTAATAGTATAATTATAATAATATTTTTCATGAATTGTATCAAAGGTACTTTACTAAGGCACTATGTTAATAACATTTAAAACTGTGTTAGGGGAGCATTATATTGGAACACTATTTTCTGCATGAGTTTTTGCAAACCATAACTGCACTAATTTAAAAATGTTACAAGGGACAAAGAAGGACTGTATAAATTTTAAAAATGACCAATTTAAGAAGAAAACTATGAAATTTTGAACATATATTCACCCAAGATCTGCTTCCCAAATTACACAAAGCAAATATTGACAAATTTGAAGGAAGAAATAGATTTTCTACAGGAATAGTAGGGACCTTAAACACAACAGTTTCAATAATTGATAGAACATCTAAACATATGATCGGGAAATGGCTGTGGCTCAATCAGTAGGGCTCCCGTTTACCATATGGGAGGCCCCGGGTTCGGTTCCCGGGGCCTCCTGGTGAAGGCAAGCCTGCCCGCACGGCGTGGTTAGCTGACCCAGCGAGCGCAAGCAGCAAGGGGGGGATAAATGAATAAATAAATAAAATCTTTAAAAAAAAAAATAAATAAACATATGATCAATATGGAAACTGAACACTTGAATGAGGACATAAACCACCTAAATGTAAGAAACACATATAGAATAATTCACAAGCAAAAAGCAGAAAACACTTTCTTAACTAGTACACATGGATCATTTCCCAGCATAGACTGCATGTTAAGTCACAAAACATGTCCCAATAAATTTAAAAATAATTAAATTATACACATTTCTTCTCAAGCCACAATGAATTGACATTAGAATCAATAACAGAGGCAACAGGAAAATGCACATGTATGGGAAAATTAAACATCATATTCATAAAAAATTGTACCACAGTTGATATTAAGAGTTAACTTAAGGTGAATGAATAAAAACATGCAAAATTTTGTGGTATGCAGCAAAGGCGGTAATGAGAGTGAAATTTATCTATTTCAATTCTTACATATAAAATGAGAAAGATCTAAAATCAAAGACCTAACTTAATACCTGGAGAAAATAGAAAAAGAAGGATAAACTAAATTCAAAATAAGGAAATGGAAGGAAACAAAAAAGATTAGAGTGGAGATAAATGAATATAGTCTTTAAAAAAAATGAGAGAAAACCACAAAGCAAAAACTTGTTATTTGAGTAAATCAGTAAAAACAGACAAAATCTTTGCTAATATGTTAAAGGAAAAAGAGTACACAAATAAAAAGCAGAAATGAAATTTAGGTCATTATTATTAACCCTAGAGAAATTAAAAAATATCTATAAAAAGATACTATGAAAAATTGTTTGCCAACATATTTCATAACCTAGATGAAATGGACAGATTCCTAGAAACACACAAACTATGTGAAGGGATAGATGCCCACAGACAAATTACACATAAAGAGACTAACGTAATAATAAAAAACCTCCAAAAACAGTAAATCCCAGGACCATAAGGTTTAACAGGTGAAATTAAGAAAACTTCCAAGAACTAACACCAATACAACTCAAATACTTCCAAAAGATAAAGAAGAGGGAAAAGTTCTTTACTGGTTTTTTGTGGCCATTATCACTCTAATACCAAAGCTAGAGAAAGATATCAGAATAAAAGAAAATTAAAGACCAATATCCTGTATTAAAATAGACAAATAATTTTCAATGAAATATTATCAAACAATAGAATTTCATATAAGAATTATACATCATTAAGTTGGATTTATGCAGCATATGTAAGTATAGTTCAACTTAAAAAAATCAACTAATATAATATACCATATTAACAAAAGAAAGGAATAAAAAAGGTCATTATCTTCTCAATTCAGGCAGAAAAGGCATTTGGCAAAACCAAGCACAATTCCTTTATGAAAACACAGGGAAATATGGAATAGAAGGAAACTAAATTGCAACATGATAAAGTACATATTTGGAAAACCCACAATATCATACTCAGTCTTAAAGGACTGAAAGCATTCCCCTTAATATCAGAAAAAGGTCAAGCATGCCCACTGCCAGCAATGTTATTCAGTATTGTCTGGAAGTTTTAGTCAGAACAATTGGCAAGCAAAAGAAATTGAAGGCATCCAAATTTGAAAGGGAAATGCAAATAATCCCTATATGCATATGCTATAACTCTAAATATAGAATATGCTGAAAAATCCACATCAACTAGCAGTAATAGACTAATTCATCAAAGTTCATGGAACATGACTAAGCACCTGGGGAATGCCTCTAAGATATATAAATATGTTCAAGTGTTCAAGCAGCTTTGTCTCAGTGGGTGGAGACCTACACAATAACTTAAAGAATATTGGATTGCCATCCTAGGGAGCCCTGCTACAGTCTCTAATAGAATGGCAAGGAACTCCTGAGTAAAAGAGCAGTGCCTAGTGAAGGTAGGTCCTTGATATTGATGATTATACTTATGAAATTTTTCTTGTGAACTTAGCCTAGTATTATATATTACCTAAGAGTTACCTACTGAAAACCTCCATGTTGCTCAAATGTGGCCTCCCTCTAAGCCAAACTCAGCATATAAACACACTACTTTCCCCCAGCACGGGACGTGTCTCCAGGGATGAGCCTGCCTGGCACCAATACATTGTTACCAAGCACCAACTAACAATGCATCTTGAAAAAGACCTTGATCAAAAGGGAGATATATTAAATACAAATGAATTTTAATGGCTAAGAGATTTCAAAGTGAGACAGGAGGTGATTCCAGAGGTAATGATTATGCACTTCTCAGCAAGATCTCATTGACTGACACAGCAAACAATGCCTTATACAGTGGGGCTCCTGAGGGCTCTAGAGACATCATAAGCAGGGCAGACAAGCTCAGGAATTCAATACCCTGTCAGTGGGCCTTACTCTGGAATTTATGCTCCCCAGTGTAACAGTGTTAAACTCATAGTTTCCATATACATATCTCATCTATCCCTTTTGTTTGTACCTATAATTAGCACTTAAACTTGTTAAATATGTGTCCCAGAGACTTAAATCTTTAGTCCATTCATGTGTCTGTTGTGACCTGAATCTCAGCAGGGTTGCAACACCTACTCTCTAGTTCATTGGACTCATCCAGGACAACTATCAAGGAGATGATGATGGACAATGCCCATTCAAAGAAATAGTGTCTGCAACTGCAAGCAAGATAGTTCCAGCCATCTGTCCCATGGGGCCTAACCCCCCTCAATTAAAGGCAGAGTGGACATCACCATCCCAAAACTCTCAAGATTGGGGAATGAACAAAGGACTAGAGTTGACTTATTATTATTCTATTATAGACATTATTTTTCTAGCAATGGAAGAACTTTTATCATTGATATAAAGGCAGTGGCCACAGAGGTTCTCAGGGGAGGGGGAGGGAGGAATAGCTGTTATATGGGGGCAGTTTTTGGGCATTGGAATTTTCCCACATGACATTGTAATGATGGATACAAGCCATTGTATATTTTATCAAATCATATAAAATTGTGTGAGATAGAGTGTAAACTATAATGTAAACTATAGTCCATGGCTAGTAGTAATGCTTCAATAGGTGTTCATCAATTGTAACAAATGTACCACACTAATGAAGGATGTTTTAATGTAGGAATTGTGGGAGGGGGAGTGGATGGGGCATATGGGAATCCTCTATATTTTTTAAGTAACATTTATGTAATCTAAAGCTTCTTTATAAATAAAAATTTACAATAAAAAATTCAATGATGCTTCAATAAACTATTAACAAAGAATCTGAAGAGGAATCAAGAAAACTATTGACAATAGCAACTAAAGGAATCAAATATATAAGATTATATCGATCCATTTGTGTAAAGGAATTGTACATGGAAAATTTAAAATGAATTGCTGAAAGAAATAGAAGTAAACTTAAATAAATGGAAGGAAATTCTGTGTTTACAGAAAATGGAAGGAAATTCTATGTTCATGGATTATATGGCTAAATATTGTTAAAAGTCAATTCTACTCTGATATATTTGCAGATTCCAATGCAATCCCAATCAAAGTTAGCAGCCTTCTTGGTGAAATGGAAAAGTCAATCATCAAATTTATATGGAATGCTAAGGAGTCCAGAATAGTCAAAACATCTTGAAAAATAATAATACATTTGGAGGTTGTATTAGTCAGCCAAAGGGGTGCTGATGCAAAATACCAGAAATTCATTGGTTTTTATAAAGGGTATTTACTTGGGGTAGAAGCTTACAGTTACTGGGCCATAAAGCATAAGTTTCTCCCCTCACCAAAGTCTGTTGCTATGTGTTGGAGCAAGGCAGCTGCCGACATTTGCCGTGGTTCAGACTTCTTGGGTTCCTCTCTTCCTGGAGCTGCATTTCTCTCTGAGCTTGGCTCCTCTGTTTCCTCCACAGGGTCAGCTGTAGTCTATGAAGCTCTCTAGGCTCTGCCTCTCTCCACAAGGCCAGTTGTGAACTGTCAGGTGAATGATTTGTCTCTATCCTGGGGCCTTCTCTCCTTCCTCATGACCAAGTTCCTCTGTCTGCTCGCCTCCCCGGGCTCCAGCATCAAAACTCCAACATCAGAACTGTTACAACTCTGTCCTTTGCCTTGCCTTTTATCTTTGATTCCCCACCCACCAAGGGGTGGGACTTAACACCCTACTGATGTGGCCCAACCAAAACCCCAATTATAACTTAATCGTGCCCAGATGAACAGATCAGGTTACAAGCATAATCTATATCTATTTTTGGAATTCATAACTTCATCAAACTGCCAAACTGCTACAGAGCTCTCATATTTACTGATTTTAAACCTTATTAAAATAGTACACTAATTAAAACTGCATGGTAGTAGCACAAGGACAGACCTAAAGGCCAATGGACTAGAATTTATGATGCAAACATAAACCCTTATAACTGTGGCCAACCGATCTTTGCTAAGTCTATTCAGTGAGGAAAGAATAATCTTCTCTTCAAATGGTGCTGGTAGAACTGTATATCCATATGCAAAAGAATAAATATGGATCCCTGCCTTACACCATATCCCAAATTCAACTCGAAATGGATCAAAATCCTAAATATGACAAATAAAGTTATAAGTCTCCTGGAAGGATATCTAGGGAATCATTTTCAGGCATGTGTGTTAAACAATGGTTTATTAGAATTTATACCCAAAGCACAAGCAATAGAAGAAAAGCTAGATTAAACGGGATGTGATCAAAATCTTAAATGTGCCTTAAAATTCATTCTCATGAAAGTAAAAAGACAAAAAAAATTGGAGAAAATATTGGAAACAACATCTCCATTAGGTGTTCAATATTCAGAATATATTAAGAAATGTTAATATATTTTATAATTTGGGATTTTATAATTTTAAAAATCCCATTTAAATGGGCAAAATATATTGTTTTAGTTTGCCAAAGGGATGCTAATGCAAAGTACCAGAAATGTGTTGGCTTTTAAAAAGGGTACTTATTTAGGGTAAGACCTTTCAATTACAAGCCAATGAAATGACCAAATAGAGGCATCAGCAGAGATGCTTTCTCACCAAAGTCAGGTACTATTGATCCTGGCATTTTTGCCATATGGTGAAGTGAGATGGCCACTGATCTCTTTGGAGGTTTCTGCCTTCCCCTCTGGGCTCACTGTCTCCTCTTGAGCTGCTCCATGGGCTCAACCTCTTGAGGGATTCACGCTTAAGCAATCCTGTCTGTCACATTACAGAATCAAATATGCCAGCCCACTTTTTCTCTGTGTGTCTGAGGGAGTCTCTGTCTGTGTTTCCATTTATATGAGACCCAGCAAGAGTGTGTAAACTCAACCTGAGTCATGCCTCACTGACATAGTCCAATAAAAACCCTAAATTGTTCTTTTCAAGTAATTTAATTAAAGTCCTCTCATCTGAATTTAATGCAATCAAAGGTGTCACAGCCATATAAGTTAGTTTACAAATATAATCTTTCTCTTTTTGTGACTCATAAAATAATTTCAAATTGCCACATATGTCAGTAAACATTTCTCCAAAGAAATATATAAATGACCACTAATCACATGAATAGATGTTCAACAACAGCCATTCAAGATATGCAAATCCAAATCTCAATTAGATACCATTTTGCATCTACTCAAATGTGTGCTATTAAATAATTAGAAAATAAGTTTTGGAAAGGATATGGGAAAAAAAGAACGCTAGTTGGAAAATAAAATTGAGCAACGATGGTCTGAAACAGATAAGGATTTCTTCAAAGTACAAGTATAACTTGTAGGTATTGTGGTTTTGGTTTAATACCACTGCAATAAAGTGAGCCTTATGAAGTTTTTGGTTTCCTAGTGTATATAAATGATATGTTTACACTATACTCTAGTCTATTAAGTGGGCAATAACATTATTTCTAAAAACAATTTGCATAGTTTAATTTCTTAATTTAAAAATACTTAATTGCTAAAAAAATGCTGACCATCACCTGAAGTCTTCAGTGAGTCATAATCTTTTTGCTGGTAGATGTTCTTGCCTTAATATTGATGGCTGCTGACTGATCAGAGTGTTGGTTACTGAAGGCTGCGGTGACTGTGGCAATTACTTAAAATAAGACAAAAATGAAGCTTGCCACATTGATTGTTTCTTCCTTTCATGAAAGATTTTTCTGTAGCATGTAATGCTGTTAGACAGCATTTCACGAACTATAGAAGTTTCAAAATTTGAATTAACCCTCTCAAACCCTGCTGCTACTTTATCAGCCAGGTTTATGCAATATGCTAAATCTTTTTTGTTATTGTTTCAACAATGTTCACACTACTTCACCAAGAGTAGATTCCATCTCAATATACCACTTTCTTTGCTCATCCCTAAGAAGCAATACCTCATCCATTCAATTCTTTTTTTTTTTTTTTTTTTTTCCGGTTGGGTCTCAATTTTTATTTATTTATTTATTTTTTTACTGTTTTTTTTTTTTTATTATGGGTAAAAATCAAAATTCTCACAATACATACAAACATTTGCAAAATGATATATAAATATATATGCATATATGTGTATTTGCTTACAAAAATGTTATTTATATATATATATACATATATTTTAAGAGGTGCTTAGATTACCCAAAATATTACACGGAACCCACTGGGATTTCCATGTTGCCCACCTCCCACACTTCCCACCACATCCCACACAAACATCTCCCACAAGTGTGGCCCACCACCCTCAATGAACTTACACATCCTGGAGCCTTGCCACCAACCATAGACCACACTCTCTCCCACTCAGTTCTGATTTAAAATGGCCTACATCCGTTGCCACAACAGTACTCAGGACAACCTCCAACTCCCAAAGAAGCCCCTGTATTTCAACTGCTCATCCCCTCCCTACCCCAAAAGTGTCAAGTGGCCACTGGCTCCACCTCATTGTTATAATTTCATCCATTCAATTCTATCATGAGATTGCAGCAGTTCATTCAGATCCTTAGGCTCCATTTCTAATTCTGGTTCTCTTACTATTCCCAACACATCCAGCCCCTTCCTCCACTGAAGTATCAAATATATTTCTTAAATAATAAGACTTAAG
Organism: Tolypeutes matacus; assembly: GCA_026826555.1. NCBI lineage: Eukaryota > Metazoa > Chordata > Mammalia > Cingulata > Chlamyphoridae > Tolypeutes > Tolypeutes matacus. The sequence goes on from JAKSZT010000756.1 coordinate 68,025, forward strand.
AGTCAAAATTACTCCTTCATCCATGAGCTGCAGAAAAACCATGTGTCACTACATAAATTTTATTACTTTTCAATACTTAAAGTCATGTTTAAGAGGTTTGTTGCTTATATTAATAAATGTGTTTTTGGGTATTGTAAAATAAAATGTCATATTTGTAAGATCTGGATTACTTTGTGCACCAATATTTTCCAGATGAACACTATTTGAAGTTACAAAATCATGTGTATGTGGAATCCATTCAAATTGGTTAATAGAAAATGGATTTATATTTAAGAGAATGTGTAAAGTTCATCTGTATGGTTTAAGATAAAAAATTAGAACTATTACTTAGGAAATAACCACATATTGTGTTTTAGTGTAAAAGATTAGAATTAAATAATAATATGAAAAATTATATAAAGTGATAATCATATATTCTTTCCCTTTCCTAAACACCTCTCTGTATAAGGTCACATTTTCTTCACACTTTTCAGTCAATCCAATGGAATGAATGTGAAGTAAATGTAAAAATTCAACTATCTCCTTTTCAAAGGTTAAAATCATTTCTTTTTTCTCAATAATTTTATTTTGATTTTGAGATATAACAATATCTAAAGTACATTATTAGATTAAAACACAATGGATTTATTACTTTTAATAAATTACTTATTTATACTTCAGTTTTAATTTCTAATGTGTTAATTTTCATATATAAAATATGCAAATTTATAGGTTACTTAGGGTTTTCAATAATTATTTAGAGTGTAATGTGTTCCTGAAACCAAAATCAAAATAAAACCAAAAAAACTTGAGAACAAATGATTTATGTAAATCCTATTAATTTAGTTTCAGTAATATTTCAAGAAATCTTAGGCAGTATAATTTTGTATGTATTTAGCCTACCATTACCCTCTTTTGAGTGCTAAATAGCCTGGCAAATAATTATAGTATGGCTTTATTATTGAATAATCCTCTCCAGATGAAAATCTACCCAGATCTACTATGCATTTTGACTCACTCTGAATTACTCTTGCCATATCAGGAAAATTTCGAGGCCTCTATCAGGCTGGGCAAATTTCCAGTTTTGCTTTTTTGCTTAAAATATACATACAGAAACACATGAAAATAGGTAAAGCTCTGTTTGGGCTCTGTGAAACTCTCAATGAGTTGTCCTGAATGTGGTGAAGGCAAAATTGTCCTATACTAAGTCAAAGGGGATTCTCCTTTCCTAGATTTGACTTCATTTCCTCTACTTCACCCAACTTCTCTGCCAATTTACCAAAATGTGATAACCTGTAGTTATATGAAAATGTCTTTTAGTGAGCCTTCCCTGCCTAGTCTTTCCTGAAAGCTTCTTAACCTCTCCCATATTCTGATACTCTCTCGATTGGCTTACTAATAAAAATTTTCAGAGAGTGACAAATGAACTACTTTCCTCAGAACTGACTTTGGGTATAGTAACTTAAAATATGGGGGGGGTAATTTTAACTTTTTTAAATATCATGTACTATATATAAGTATCTCTTCAAAATAGTTTTGATAAAAGTCCCACATTATGCCACAACTGTTTATCACTTGTTTCTTTTTAAAATTTGTTCTAAAATATAGCCTATATTTCCTTAAATTAGTAGCCACTGGGACATTTTTAAATTTTTGTTGATAATTTTTAAAGTATATGATTATTATTCATGCTATAATGCTAGTTCCAATTCTTAGAAAATGCATTTTATTGGGGCTTGCATGATAATATGCATATATTATAATGCAAATAAAGTAAATTCAAAATATGACATAAAATTGAAAATATATTGAACCACCAGTGACCTGTGAATCTTTTTAAAAATACATTTCTTTTGTTAAATTTACAAAAAATAATCTATGCTAATTTTATTGATACTAAGCATGAATTTAACTAATCTTAAAAGTATAGTCAAGTGATCCTAACCAATCAGGAGTGGAAGGAAACTGACTTCTTTGAAGAGTGAAATCATTATTACCCCTAGTCCCCTGAGATGGAAGGCCCATAGATGAGCTTTATAAGGAATAATCATGTGTACAAAGAATCTAGAATCAGAATTTTTCATATGATTCAGGCTAGATGTAAATCTTCCTGAGAAGTGACTACTTGACTTTTATTCAGTGAAAAATAGAGACAGGATCATGGATTTTGTAAAGTATCTATAATTGTGCAACTTAAATATCTTGTTACAGAAAGTAAATGGAATTCATCATTTATCAGTTATAATTGTATGCTTAAATTCATGTGTTTCTTTAAAATAGCTATTGAGAAATTCTCTGAAATAGCTGTGATGTATTTCAAGAGGGTTAGCACACTGTATTTCTGTTCCACATTATAAATTGATGCTCATAGAGAGTTTGAATGTTACCGAGTCTGGTTTTATTATAGATGATTGGTTTTCAAAGTGATAACTGAGGAAATGTATATGATATGTAGATTGCATTAAAATTATGGAAAATATGTTATGAAAATTAGAAGTAATTGAACTATTACAAGCAATATGAAAGAAATATTACATGGATTAGATTGTAAAGGATAGTTAAGCTATTCAGAGGCAACTGTGATTTACCAAGTTATTTCATAAAAATCAATCCACACAAAAAAATTCCTTAAAATATCAACAGATTTGTTGAGATATACAGTGAACTTTTTACTATGTATGCTTTCTTGTATTTATATGCTGGCTATTAAGACTAAATATGATATAGATAGGTTTTAAATATATTGCCTTTCATGTGTTTAAAAATCCATGAGCTATAGGTTTCCCATTCATTTTTTCCCACATTTTACAATTATAAAGAAAGTTATTTAAAAATATTCCTGAAGTAATTAGAATTGGGGGGGGGGGGATCTGACTTCTCTTTCTCTCTCTTATACCCAGGGCTTAGCACTTAACCATTACAATGCACTCTGAGGCAGACAATGTATGGTAACTTTAGTCTGGGAAAACATGAGAATTTGTACAATTGAAAAAGAATGATGCAATCTGCAGAGATGGAAAAGGAGGATAATAGAAGAAATATAGATCACTGAGTGGTTCTTATAAAAAATGCATAAAATATTGTGCAAAGAACTACAGATTCATGAATATAATCAGTGAAAGTAAATGAATACTATTATTATCCATATAAAACGTTAGCCAAATGTATGCATTTTTGCCATTACTAAATTGATTATAAACAAATAAATTATTAATGATAATTAATTCTAACATTTTAAATTATTAACCCTCAATTCTGTTTTACATATAAAAATTAAATAATTCTGTGATTATATCATTAAAGAAAATGCTTTTGAGTTGAGAGGATAATTAAGAATGAAATAGGATTTATTTATGATGTGGGATGCTTCAAGGTAAGCACAAGTAAAATAATTGTGGTTACAATAGTTATTTTTAATAAGGAGGTCTCAGTAAATTCTTGAAAAGCACATAGTAAAGATATCTGGACAGAAATCAGTCCTTCATCACATACTGGAATTCAGACCTGATTGTAGGAAGGGTTCTTCGAGAAGGAGTAATATCTGGTGGGATGCTTTTCTTAGATATTTTGTGCAGGTTTGAAGGTAAACTAGAGAGACAACAAGGGAAATCTGTTAAATACTACAACTGAAAAATTGAATAGGTTATTATCAAAATGGAATCAAAATTTTATGTATGGAGGGAAAAGGAGGAAAGAAAGGGCTCATATGGACGTTCTTATTAAACAACTGAAATGAAAGAGTGGAGAGACATAATCTATCTGCTCTTCTTTGTATTAATCATTCTCTGAAGAAACTCGAATCCTTGACAAAGTTTGATAAAGGAACAGTTTATAAGACAGCTAACCAAAGAGCAAGAAATATCAGCAATCATCCCAACCATCTGGTATGTAAAGAATGTGAGAAATAGCTATAACCTGTGCAAACAAATGGACTGATATGGGAGGTCTCTTACAGGGCAAATCTGGGATGACCATTTCATAAGGAAGAAAATGAGATCTTATCACTGGATGTGGACAGGTAGAGTTTGAAAAGATATTTTATTGAAATAGTATACAAGTGATTCAATAACTGAAATATTTTTGGCCTTAAATTTATTTTAAATAATTTAATGAACTTAGATTATCTGATCCTATTAAGGTTGAAATTAACACATTAGTATGATTAGTAAAGAAAATGGAAAGGAAAATACATGCATTTATTGATTTCAAAATACTTTTTTTCCCATTTCCTTTATTCTGTTTTTCTGATCAATAGCCATATATTGTTACCCATGGTGACATTTTACTTTCCACATATATGGATTTTCTCTATTTGACTTTTAGCATATTTTATCATATTATACTTTGACTACAGGGAAAGTGAAACATATGAGAGGACATGGAAAATTTCACTATCTTCACTGAATTCCTTCTCATGGATATCTCAACCACCTGGGAGCTTCAAGTTTTGCAAGATCTGATGTTTTCAGTGTTTTATCTAGGTATCCTAACTGGAAATATCTTAACTCTTACTGTCACTGTAATCAACCCACATCTACTCTCCCCAATGTACTTCTTTATTGACAATTTATCTTTCATATATCTTTGCTGCATTTCAGTTTCTCTTCCCAACATGATTGTGAATTCTCTGTCAGAGAATAAATCTATTTCTCTCTTAGCATGTGCCTTTCAGATTTTCTGTTTATCTTGTTTATACCACAGAGTTGGCCTTTCTTGTGGTGATGTCCTATGATTGCTATGTTGCCATTTGCCATCCTCTGCACTATGGGCTCATCATCACCCCACGTCTGTGCACACAGGCAGCAGGTGGCTCATGGACAACTGGGTTGGTCTATTCTGCTATCCACACAGGCAACATGTTCAGCCTTCCTTTCACAAGGTCTAATGTGATCCATCAGTATTTCTGTGATGTGCCTCAAATTTTGAGGATCTCCTCTTCAAATGTTCTGTTTTCTGAATTTATGGCCTTAACTATAAGCACTTGTATTATCTTAGTATGTTCTGCCTTTTAGTTTAAGTCCTATATTGATATATTTTTAATGGTGCTTAAGATACATTCTGAGGAAGCACATATGAAAGCCCTATCTACCTGTACCCGACAGTGGACAATTCTTGTTTTGTTTGTAATTTCTTTGTTGACTGGTGTCTTTGGTTCCATGGCAAATGAACCATCTCTTGGTAATCTTCTCATGACTATGTTCTACTCTATGGTGCCTTCATTCATAAATCCAATCATCTATAGCCTGCGGAACAGAGAAATTAACATCGCTCTACATAGAATGTTCCACAGGTATTTTGGGTACCCAAGAAGGATTTTTTAATTAAACATTTCTGAGAAATATTGGAAGGAAATAAAATTTATATTTAGCATATATTCTTAAAATTGAATTTCTCTCTGTTACATATCATATTTTCCTTACTGCATATCCTTTTGTGATTTTTTTCATATGTGTTAGTGAATTATACATTTCTTCATCCTTGTTTTTCAAATCTATACTCATGTTTAATTTATGTATTCTTCTGCAAAATAATTTTTTCACATTTTTAAAATGTATTGAATGATCTTCCTGATGTTTTAGAGCTAAAAACAAATAATGATATCATACAGATATACACATGGATAAGTACTTTAACAGGTTTCTCTACACTTAAGAAAATTTCAAGGTACTGGATACTATCACCCTGGAGGAGAATACTGAATGTTTTAAATTAGAGAATAGAGTTCAAATTATGTTTTTGTATTCACCTTTATATAACTGTCTGTACCATGTAATAAAATGTTTAGAATTTAGATACAATTGCAGAATAAATACATAAAGTTTTGCTACTGAGATTCATGCTAAATCTGTTTGTATCATTTAAAAGTGGACTAGACCAGTAATGCTTCCTTGTCATATTGCCAATAGAGTTTTCACAACATTGTAGTTTCACCCACATTCCCACCTATCCCCAGTGGTCACCTATTTCCTCCCCCAAACCTCCTCCCAGTTCCTTGGACCATTCAACCCATACTTCACATCCTACCCCCTGTCAAGCTTGGACCACCCAACCCAATAGTATCCCTAAACCCCTGTCATATCTCTTCACTGTACAACTACTCACTTCCACATTACCATAGATTTTGCCAGTATGGGCATTGGCTCACAACCTTCTTCTCCCTTCGTATTTCCTGTAAACCTATCTTCCAGACTCTAGCTCTCTTGAGTCAGCTCTATTTGCATAATTCATATCAGAGAGGTCATGTAATATTTGTCCTTTAATGCCTGGCATGCTTCACTCAACATAAGGTCCTCAAGATTCATCCATGTTATCCCATGTGTTAGTACTGTATTCCTTCTTACAGCTGAGTAATATTCCATTGTATGTATATACCACTTTTTGCTTATCCATTCATCTGTTGATGGGCATTTAGGTTGATTCCAACTTTTGGCAATAGTGAATAATGCCTCTATGAACATTGGTGTGTATATATATATGTTTGTGTTTTGCTTTCAGTTCTTCTGGGTGTATATGCAGCAGTGGAATTACTGGGTCATATGGTAGATCTATATTTAGTTTTTTGAGGAACTGCCAAACTGTCCTCCATAATGGCTGGACCATTCTACATTCTCACCAGCAGCTGGCACCGAGAGATTACTACCAAGCACTGGATGGTGATAAAACTGGAAAAAGACCTTGAATAAAAGGGGGAAATGGTAAAGACAAATGAGTGTATATGGCTAAGAGACTTCAAAGTGAGTTGGGAGGTCATCAGAGAAGTAACGTTTATGCGTGTCTCAGGAGGATCTCATAGACAGCCAAGGTATATACTACCCCAAATAGTGGGGATCCTGAGGGCTCTGGAGACACCCAGGACCTATGATCATGGCAAATAGCTCCAGAGTTTAATGCCTTGCCAGTGGCTCTACTTTGGAGTTTGTGCTCCCGAGTGTCACAGAATTGGACTCAGATGTGTCTTCTCTACACATGCCTCTTTTGTCCCTTTTATTTGAACCTATACTTGGTGCTGGAGTTGGTAGGTGTATGTCCAAGAGGCTTTAATCTCTGGGCTGTCCATGTGCCAGCTGAGCCCTGAAATTCAACAGAGTTGCAATACCTACTCTCCAGTTCATTGGACTCACCCAGGACAACTAACAAGAAGATGATGATGGACAACGACCATGCCAAGGAACTGAGAGAGTCTACAACTGCAAGCAAGAGAGTCCCATTCATTTGCCCCATGGAATCAAAGCCTCCTCTCAATTAGAGGTGGAGTGGGCAACACTATCCCAGAGTCCTCAGGATTGGGGAGTGAACTATTGACTAGAGTAAATTTACTGGTATTCTACTATCGACTTGTGATTCTAGCAATGGAAGAAGGTATATCATTCATGTGGAGGCAGTGGCCACTGGAGGTTCTGAAGGCAGGGAGAGGGAAATACAGGTGAAATGTGGGGACATTTTGGGGACTTGGGAATTTTTCTGAATGGCACTGCAATGACAGATATGGTCCATTGCATGTCTTTCCATAACCTGCAGAATTGTGGAGGAGAGAGTGTAAGCTACAACTGAACTATAATCCATGGTTAGTGGCAATGCTTTAAAATGTTTTCATCAATTGTAATGAATGTGCCACACTAATGAAGGATGTTGTTAATGTGGGGAAATGTGAGAGGTGTGGGAAGCAGGGCATATGGGAATCCCCTATATTTTTGTGTAAAATTTATGTAATCTAAATACCTTTTTAAAAAAAAATATATATATATATATATTTAAAAATGTGGACCAGATAAACCTGGCTATCAACACATATTATCCTTTAGATATTTTGCTGTCTTCATGTGATCTGGCTGTAAAAATGCATGCCATTCTCATTTCATTCACGCTTTCTGCATGATGAAAAACAAGTATTTTCAGAGGGGAGTGTATGTTAGAGTCAGTCTCAGCACAGCCTGTCCTCTTTCCATGGAACCCACAGATACCTCCTGTGCTCAGGACCTGAAAGTCTGCCTGGCCTGATAAAATGCATCCCCTAGTACCTCCCTTCCCATATTTCCTGAAGCATATTTAACCATTCACTAAAGACAGATTCTGGTAGGTATGTTTTATGACACCCAGCTTGATCCTGATTATGTATCTGCCCTGGGTGAAGATGGAACAGGTTACTCCACTAGGATCCACAAATACATTGAGGGATGTTTCAAGTAAAATATCTCCTGCATCGACCATAGATTGAAAACTGTTGGCTATGGAGAATCAAGGCCCAGTTGTGAAGCTGAACTTGCTCTGTCTATTTTCTGTGTTAGTAAAATGTTGTTCCTTCCAATGCTCTGTGAGGCATGCTTGAGTTGGAGACCCTGACACTTATAATGGAGTGGGTTAACTTCTTTAAGTGTCTCATATTCTGATCGACATATTGGAGCAGTTGACTGGATCACCAAAACAAGCACATATTGGCATGGTGGAGATGTAATGGATTGTCAGTTTGGCCTTCCCTGGGTGGTTCTGGCTGACTGAGGAGCTGAACTACCTCAGGCCATATGAGGACAAGTGGGATATAAGCAGTATCCCTAATAACAGGGATGATACAATGAGGTAGATAAGGGGCAAAGATGTAGGAAGTGGTCTATTGGAAGAATAGGGAAACTATACCCTGGCTCCTGGCTCCACAATTTGCTGACCCCCATGGTGTCTCAAGGGTTGCAAACAACTCCAGAGAAGAGTCTGGGCCCCTCAGCAGGAAACTTTGCTTGGTCAGGGTTGTTTGTAGTCCCTGGATTAGGCAGTTTCACTAAACACTTAACCAGCAATGGTATTTCTAAATACCAAACTGTTATAATAAGGTCTTTTTCAGAGAGCAAAATATAGATAGTAGCAGAAGTCAGGGGCAAATTATGCAGTTTGGTTGGTAAACATGTCTGTAGAGGGTGCACTGCAGACTCAGTTATCTAGAGCTGAGAGGCATGGTCTGGGGAAGTTAACTACTCACCCTCTGCTACAAAGTTTTTTGTCTGCATCAAATAGGAGAAATGATAGGATAGAAACAGACATAGACCACTCCATGCCAACTTCATTCTAGCTTGCTGGGAGCACGAAAGTGGAGAATTGTATTCTTAACTGTGACAGACTTCCCCAAAAGTAAGTCCAGATGGAAAATTGTTCATGAGGCTGTAACCTCCCACATGGTAAAGTCAATAGAATCTTGGCTTTACAATCCAGCCATGGGGCAGGATGTGAAAGAGAAGATCTTGCATGGAACAGCATTGGGAAAGTTCATGAAATAGGGCCCTCCTAAACTGAAGAAACTACTGACTCTTTTGTTGTTCCCTGGGATGACAGTTGGGGAAGCAATAGGAAAGATCCACCATTACACCCCACTCTGGGGTAGAAATAATAAGGAGGTGCCAGCCATCTTCACTGCAGCAGGTCCAGAGTACTGGGATCCTGGAGCCCAGTAATGGGAAGCTTCCCCTTCCAGAGGGCCATGAAAGGAACACAAAGAGTAATGAGGGAAAGATAAATGAGGGTGCAGGCCCACTAGCAGGGTTACTAAAGCAAGACATAAATGCAGCAAAATTTATTGGAATCCCTATGGAAGAATTTGACCAGAACTACTAGGCAAAAGTTGGTCCCTCTTATTTGGGGTTTAAGACCATACTAACAACATAAAGGAGCAGGAAGAGGAGGCTCAGAGGGCTTAAAAGACTCAGAATCCAGCCTCTAGGTCCCTGTACACAGTCACAGGAGAAGGAAAATGGCACTTAATAAGGTCCCCTGAATTCTGACTAAGACAGTGAGAAAGACAATTCCAACTGTGAGTGCGATGTGTCAGATATGGACTAAGTTTCCCTATCTGGTCTTATTCCCTTTAAAAAATGATTAAGGGTGGGGCCAAGATCTCTGATCATTACTTTGCTTGTTCAGGAAATTACTTTGATGTTTCAAGACTTGATAAAGGAAGGATCATTGGGAAACATGTTGTCAGAGCTTATCAGTCATGTCTGGCCTAATAAGTTTTCAGAATGCTACTGTCTGTTACCCTTGTCCCCAGCAGTACCTCATATTATTCCTGTAGATATAGTGATCCAAGCTGACATAGGGGATGTCACTGTGAACCTAACTAATGCCTTCTTCCTCATCCCTCTATAGGTTAGGACCAAGATCAATTTACATTCAGGTGGAATAACATTCAGTATAAATTTACTGTGCTCCTGCAGGGATATCCTTTTTATTTACTGAACATTTTTTTAAACTTTTTAATTGAAGTTTATCACTCATACATGAACATTGATAAACAATAAGTGTGCAGTATGAGCTGTGAACTTACAAAATAATCATGAATATTGTCATACAGGGCTCTTCTATATTACCCCACCTCCAAAACCTCACATTGTTGTGAAACAATTATTACATACTATGAAAGAACATCATCAAAACATTACTACTAACCATAGTCAATATTTTACATTTGATATATTTTCCACCCAACCTATCCAGTTAATGACACCCTGTTATTATTTTTATATACTTGTTAGAGTTCATGAGAAAATGTTCTCATATTTTCTGTTAACCACAGACCATCTTCCACCACAGGATTCATTGGGTTTTACAGTCCCATGCTTTGGGAAATCCATTCATTCATACAAGAACATACATAAACAATAAATGTATAATAAACTTTGTGAATTTACAAAACAAATAAGCATATCATCATACAAGTCTTCCATACATCTCCTCAGCTCCAATATCTTGCAATGTTGTAAAACATTTGTTACAAACTATGCAAGAGCATTATCAAAGTATTACTACTAACTATAGCCCTTATCTTACATTTAGTTTATTTTACACCCAATCCACCTAATTACTAATATCCTGTATTAGTATTATATATTTGTTATCATTCAGGAGAAAATGTATTCATATTTGAAATTGGGATGCATATGGATGAACATAGAGGATATTATGTTGAGTGAAATAAGGCAGATAAACAAGGACAAATATTGTGTGGTCTTAGTAATATGAACTGAATATGATGAGTAAACTCATGGAGGTAAACTCTAGAGTACAGAGTACTAGGAAATAAAATGTGGGTTGAGAATGGGACCTTATTACTAAGGTTCATTTTAAAAGTCTGGAAATGAATATAGTTGAGAGTAATACATTATAATGAACATGACTAACATTGCTGATTTATAAATGTGATTGTGGCTGAAAGGGGTCATCTGTGGATGTAAATGTCAATTGAAAGGAAACTAGAGTATAATCTAGGGAATGTATAACAGTGATTATGGTGATGGGTGAAGAGTTTGGTTAATAGCACAAATATAAGAATGCAATGATATCTTATTTCCCCTGCAATTGGTCACCAATGGGTAGAGCAAGACAAACCCAGTTATCCAAAAGGAATTTGTCATCCCCTATATGATGATACGCTCATTGAAGGGCCAAAAAATTGGTTGAACAGGGCCTACAAAAGTCACAAATATTATAACATTATATTAACATTATATTATATTATATTCCATACATCTATATATTATATATAGCATATATTATAAACTATAGATTAGGCAATCAAACAAACAGATGCTTTACCGGAGGAAGATAAATGGTCTACAGGGTCTGCTCTTCCTGCCTCTCCTTTGGCTAAGTGGGATCCCATATTTTGAAAATGTTCCTTCTAATGGTATGGTTTGGCTCACAGGTAAATCTACAAAATTCAATCCTATTAGAATCCTTGGGCTGATGTGGCCATCCATTCCAAGAATGGTCACCTACTAACTGAGGCTAAATGAGAAGGTTCTGCTCAATGGGCTATACTCCTTTGAATGGTTATGGGTGTATAGGCTACCCCAGCTTCAACTTCCTGCTACATATCTAAATACTCAGGGGCCATTATAAATGGTCTAGCCTTATGCATTGAGAACTGTCAAATCAACAATTAATCTATTTAGAGGCTCCTTCATATAAGGGCAGGGACTTTGGCAACAGCTTCTGAACTGGAAAAGAGATCAATTTGTTACCCTTGTTGATATCTATGGAAAATGGCCATATAAAGCAGAAAGTAAATAAAATTCTTGTGCTGTCTAAGCATGCACACAAAAAGTTTCCATAATTACTTGCCAGATCACCAATAAACAGGACATAGCAGCCCACCTCATATGGAGGTGTGGACCAAATCACAAAAATTCCCTCTAAAGGAAGTGAAAGCTGAAGATGCAGTACATCTGTGTAACTCCTGCCAATGAGTCCAGGTCATTGGGACTCATCAGCTAGGGCTTAGGCACTGCACTTGTGTAGCATTGTGAACACATAAAATCACTACCCTCTAGTTATAGGGTTCTAATCAGGTCTCTGTGATATAGACTAGTACTCCAGATATGGGATGATAATTCCCATGCACCCTGTGGATGCCATGACCACCTTTGCAACCTTATAGAAACACCTGTACCATGTGTTCAAATACATGACCAAATTCCAGTCTAATTAAGATACCAATTTATAGCACAAGAGACCAAAAAAGGGAATGCCCCTACAGTATATGATAGACCTTTCATGCTTCCTATCACTGGCATACTAAGAGGAAGATAATATGTTAAAACAGAATCCTCAAGATTGAGGAATGGACAAACATGGGGGATGCAACTGTGGACTAAAGTAGACTTTTTCTTATTCTAGCAATGGAAGAAATTGTTACACTGATATACAGACAGTGGTCACCAGAGGTTCTGAGGAGATGGAGAGGGAAGAGTAGGTAACATGGGGCATTTAGGGGTCATTTGAATCGTCCTGCATGATATTGTAATGGTGGATGAAGGCCATTTTACATTTTTTCAAAACCTATAAAATTGTGTGGTGTAAGGTGTAAACCATAATTAAATTTTAGACCATGGTTAGTAGTAAGGCTTAAATATATCAATTGTAACAAATGTGTTACACTGTGTAACAACTAACATGATGTTGTTAATGGGGGAAAGTGTGGAGGGAGAAGGGGGTGGGGTATATAGGAATATCCTATATTTTCAATGTAACAGTTATATAATCTAAAGCTTCTTTTTAAAAAAAAATTAAAAAGGAAAAGAAAAAAAAAGTCTCAAGCAACAGGTAGGCAAAAGCCATTCAAAAGGTAACTTAATGGTTTTAACTCTCATGTACGTAAAATTATTTACACATTAAACACTGTACTCTACCAACAGAAAAACAAGACACTAAAGTGTATGTTTAAAAATACTTACCTTAGAGGGGTGGAACATTGAGGTCATGTACTGTTCATCCTTCAATGCCTGGCTTGCTTCACTCAACATAAGGTCTTCAAGAGTCATCCATGTTATTCCGTGTGTTAGCCCTTTATTCCTTCTTACATCTGAGTAATATTTCATTGTATGTATGTACCACATTTTGTTTATCCATTCATCTGTTGGGCACCAGAGTTGATTCCAACTTTTGGCAATAGTGAACAATGCCACTATGAACATTGGTGTGCATATATCTGTTCGTGTCTTTGCTTTCAATTTCTCTGGGTATACACCTGGCAGTGGAATCGCTGGATCATATGAAAGATCTATTGTTAGTTTTCTGAGGAACCACCAAACTTTCATCCACAGTGGCTGAACCATTCCACAATCCCACCAGCAGTGAATGAGGGTTCCCATTCTTCCACATCCTCTCCAACACTTATAGTCTACTGTTTTTTTAATAGTCACCATTCTAATGGGTGTAAGAAGGTATCTCATTGTAGTTTTGATTTCCATTTCCCTAATAGCTAGTGATGTTGAGCATTTTTTCATGTGCTATTAAGCCATTTATATTTCTTCCTTGGAGAAGTGTCTTTTCAGGTCACTTGCCCAGTTTTAAATGGGTTGTTTGTCCTTTTATTTTTGAGGTGTAGGATTTCTTTACATATACAGGATATTAGGCTCCTATCACATATATGGTTGCCAAATATTTTCTCCCATTGGGTAGGCTGCCTTTTTATTTTCTTGATAATGACCTTTGAGGTGCAGAAGTTTTTAATTTTGAGGAGATCCCATTTATCTATTTCATCTTTTGCTGCTTGTGGTTTGGGTGTGAAGTTCATGAAACCATTTCCTATTACAAGGCCCTGTAGATGTTTCCTTACATTATCTTCCAAGGTCTTTATGGTTTTGGCTCTTATATTTAGATCTTTGATCCATCTTGAGTTGATTTTTGTATAAGGTGTAAGATGGTGTTCCCCTCTCATTCTTTTGGATATGGATATCTGGTTCTCCAAGCACCACTTGTTACAGAGGCCATTCTCTCCCAACTGAGTGGGCTTGGTGGCCTTGTCAAATATCAGATGACTGTATATGTGAGGATCTATATCAGAACTCTCAATTTGGTTCTTTTGGTCAGTAGATCTATCCTTGTGCCAAAACCATGCAGTTTTGAGCACTATAGCTTTGTAGTATGTTTTAAAGTCAGGTAGTGTGATACCTCCAACTTCATTTTTCTTTTTCAATATGTCTTTGGTGATTCGAGGACTCTTAACTTTCCAAATATATTTTGTAGTTAGTTTTTCTAGTTCCTTTAAAAATACAGTTTTGATTTTTGTTGGGATTGCATTAAATCTGTAGATTAGTTTGGGTAGCATTGACCTCATGATGATGTTTAGTCTTCCTGTCCATGAACAGGGAATATTCTTCCATTTATTTAAGTCTTGTTTGATTTCCTTTAACAGCATTGTATAGTTTTCTGTATATAAGTCATTTGCATCTTTAGTTAAATTTATTCCTAGGTATTTGTGTATTAGTTACTTTTGTAAATGGTATTATTTTCTTGATTTCCTCCTCAGATTGCTTGTACAGAAATTATTGATGTACAGAAATACTGATTTTTGAGCATTGATCTTATAGCCTACAACATTACTGAACTACTTTATAAGTTCTAGAAACTTTGTTGTAGATTTTTCAGAGCTTTCTACATATAGGATCATGTCGTCTGCAAATAATGAAATCTTTACTTCTTCTTTTCCAGCTTGGATGCCTTTTATATCTTTTTCTTGCCTTAGTGCTATAGAGATGATCATGTGATTTTTTTCTTTCATCTGTTTATGTGGTATATTACATTGATTGATTTTCTTATATTGAACCATCCTTGCATATCCGGGATGAAACCCACTTGGTCATGGTGTATAATCCTTTTGATATGTTGTTGAATGTGATTAGCAAGTATTTTATTGAGGATTTTAGCATCTAGGTTCATTAGAGAAATTGGTATGTAATTTTCCTTTCTTGTAGTATCTTTGTTTGGTTTTGGTATTAGGGTAATGTTGGCATCATAAAATGAGTTAGGCAATATTCCTTCTACTTCTATTTTTTGGAAGAGCTTAAGCAGAATTGGTGTTAGCTCTTTCTGGAATGTTTGGTAGAATTCAGCTGTGAAGCCATCTGGTCCTGGGCTCTTCTTAGTTGGAAGGTTTTTGATGACTGAGTCTATCTCTTTACTTGTAATTAGACTGTTGAGTTCATCAATTTCTTCTTTCATCCAGGTAGGCTGTTTGTGAGTTTCTAGAAACTTGTCCATTTCCTCTAAATTATCCTTCTTGTTGGCATATAAATTTTCAAAATATCCTCTTATGACACTCTGTATTTCTGTGGGGTCAGTAGTGAAAACCACTTGTTCATTCCTTATTTTGTGTATTTTCATCTGTTCTCTCTTTTTCTTTGTTAGTCTGGCTAAGGATTTGTCAATTTTATTGATCTTCTCGAAGAACCAGCTTTTGGTTTTCTTAATTTTTTTCTAGTGCTTTCTTATTCTCTATTTCATTTAGTTCTGCTCTAATCTTTGTTATTTCCTTCTTTCTACTTCCTTTAGGTTTGTTTGTTGTTTTTCCAATTCCTCCAAGTGTGCAGTTAGGTCTTCAATTTTAGCTCTTTTTTCTTTTTTAATATATGTATTTATGGCTATGAACTTCCCTCTCAGGACAGCTTTTGTTGCATCCCATAGGTTTTGATATGTTGTGTTGTCATTTTCATTCAATTTGAGGTAGTTACTGATTTCTTTTGATATTTCCTCCTTGACCCACTGTTTGTCTAAGAGTGTGTTTTTTAACTTCTATATCTTGGTGCCTAACCTGTTTCTCTGGCCCTTAGTTATTCCAATTTCATTCCATTGTGGTCAGAGACATTACTTTGTATAATCTCAATCTTTCTGAATTCATTGAGAATTGTTTTGTGGCCTAGCATGTGGTCTATCTTGTTGTATGATCCATGTGCACTCGAGAAGAATGTAAATCCTGTTGTATTTGGGTGTAGTGTTCTGTATATGTCTATTAAGTCCAGGTCCTCTAATATATTGTTCAAAGTCTTTGTTTCTTTATTGATTTTCTGTCTAGATGTTCTGTCTAATGATGATAATGGTGTATTAAAGTCTCCCGTTATAATTGTAGAGGCATTTATTTATCCACTTAGTTTTTCCATAGTTTGCCTCATGTATTTTGAGGCACCCCGAATAGGTGCATAAATGTTTATGATTGTTTTCTCTTCTCGAGAGATTACCCCTTTTACTAATATATAGTGTCCATCTTTGTCTCTTAAAATAGTTTTGCATTTAAAGTCTACTTTGTCTGATATTAGAATAGCTACTTCTGCCTTTTTTCTGCTTAAGGAAATGTGCCCAAAGATTCATCCCCAGTGGGTTAGCAATGCTCCATTGTTTTAGTTTTAGTTTTGAATGGGAATGAGCCTTTATTTACATAGTATAAGGATATGAGTCTTGGTGTTATCAAATGTTCATGGTTATTTATTCCTTGTATCTGGTTCGAACTTATTGTGATGAAATATCAGAGTCAGTTTGAATATTTTCCAGTAAGTGTAACTTTATGTTTTTTTAATTAATGCACTTCTCTTGGTTTTCCCTTTTTCTGGAGTGATGAGATGGCCCAAGGAAAGATAAGACAATTAGCTGAATTTCAAAATTATGTACAATCTTGGCTTCAGGTGAATTTCTTATGGGATTTCATTATGTGTTTTTTTTTTTTTTTTCAATTCTTCTATCTTCTCATGATGTAGAATGTTCTGAACAGAATTCTAGAGGCTAGTGCCTATGGAAGAGAATTTAAGTCCCTCTGAATAGCATACAAAAAGGCAAGGATTAAGGCCAACCAAAATAAGCAGTGTTTTTAGAATACATGGTAACCAGCCTTATTTTGGTCAAGTCTAAGTCATGAGAAAATATTTCATAGTCTTATTCTCTTTGGATAACCAATTGGCATGCTCTTAATTTTCACATATGTGCCTGAAGTAACATGAGATGGTAGACTGCATATAAGCACCAACTTATTTGTTCAGAAAATAACCTATAGAAATTTTATTCTCCAGCCATTGTTCAGCAAGCAGAGTTAGCATTTTTGTAGTGCTTATTCAAAGAGGCAAATGACACAGTTTTGTAATGATTGTCACTGCAAGGGATATGCAGCATTCTAATTCAGTGACTCCTCCCATCATTACCCACAAAAAAATAAAGTAGAAGCCATGGAAACCAGTATCTCTCAGCTTCCTTGGAGATTTGCATTTCAAAATGTCCATAGATAACAAAAGATAAGACTACTTGAGAAACAACCTGTGTAGAAGTGTTAGAACCCCAAAAAAGCATGTAACTTTTGTCTAAATTGCCTACACTTTCCATGGTTCACATTATAACACAATGTTTTGTGGTGCATGATTTCTCATTGTTGTAAATTGTATGATACTTCTCAAGTATCTGAGAGCCTTCATAACCAATTAAATCTAAAGTTAGAAAAGAAAGAGGGTATTTAGTCAAACCTATAAGAGGTTATTTTTCTTAATTGACTTAATGATTTAATTTCCTGAAATGTAGTGTCATCTATAATAATAATAATGGAAAACCATGACTTATACAGGTTTCAGTGCCAGAGTGCTCTTACAGGAAGATAATATTAAGGATATGTTCTCTGAATTTGTTCTGAGAACTTTTGAAACTTATTCTTTTACCTGATTAGATTTAAATACACTAATGACTCTATTTCCATTGGTAAAATGGACATTGAATTGAAAACTACAAAACATTGCTAAAAGAAATTAAAGAAGGCCTAATAAATAAAAAGACATTCATGGATTGAAAGACTAACTATCTTTAAGATGACAGTCCTACACAAAGCAATTTGTAGATTCAATCCAAACCTAATCAAATTTATAACATCTTTTTTGCAGAAATGGAAAAGCCAATCATCAAATTCATATGGAAGGGTAAAGGGCCTTAAATAGTAAAGCCATCTTGAGAAGTGTTGTTGGTAAACTAACACTTCCCAATATCAAAACTTAATTGAAAGCCACAGTAATCAAAACAGTATGTTACTATCACAAAACCAGACATATGGACTAATGGAATAAAATTGAGAGCTCAGAAATCAATCCTCACATTTATGATTTTTTGACAACATGGAAAAGACCACTCCATTGGGAAAGAAGAGACTTTTCAAAAAATAGTGGTAGGAAAACTGGGTTCCCATTTGCACACACATACACACACACACACAAAAGAGGATTTCCTACCTCATACCATATGCAAATCAACTCAAATTGGATCATACATCTTAATATAAGAGTGAGAACAATCAAACTCCCAGAAGAAAATGTAGAAAAACATTTCAGGACCTTGTTTTAGGCAGCTTCACACCTGAAGAAAGCAACAAAAGAAAAAATAGATAAATGGGACCTGGTCAAAATTAAAAACCTTTTGTTCCTCAAAGGACTTTATCATGAAAGTTAAATGACAATACAAAATGGGAGAAAACATTTCAAAATCACAAATATTTGGAAGCCTCATATCTGTTAAAGGATTAATATACATAATATGTAATGAAATCCTTCAACTTAAGAAGAGAAACAATGCAATTACCAAAGGGCAAAAGACTTGAATAGGCATTTTCCAAAGAAGATATACAAATGGCTAGAGAGCATGTGAAAGGATGCTCAACATCATTAGCGTTCAGGAAAATGCAAATGCAAAACACAGTGCATTCCATTCACACCATTATAAAGGCTGTTATTTAAAAAATAAAGGAAAATTGTAAGTGTTGGAGAAGGTGCAGAGAATTAGGAACACTCATTTATTGTTGGTGGCAATGTAAAATGGTGCAGCTTCTGTAGTAAACAGTTTGGTTAAGTATAGAATTACTATATAAACTGGCAAAATCATTACTAGATATAGCCCAAAGAATTGAAAGCAGGGACTCAAACAGATATTTGTACACCCACATTCATTGCAACGTTATTCACAAATGCCAAAAGTTGGGAGAAACCCTAGCATCCATCATTTGGTGAATGAGTAAATAAATATGATGTATGCACACAATGGGATATTATTCAGTCATAAAGCAGAATGAAGTTCTGATACAAGCAACAAAATGGATGGACCTTGAAGATATCATGTTGAGTGAAATAAGCCAGTCACAAAATGACAAATATTGTATGATCTCACTGATTTAAAATAATTACAATAAACAATATAGTTTATCAAGGATGGGATAGAGATAGAGAATGGGAAGTCAAGGCTTACAAAGTAAAGGGTTCCAATTTGCAATAATGGAAATGTTTTGGTGATGGATGATGGATATGGTAGCACAACATTGTGAACCTAATTGATAGCACTGAAGTATGTATCTGAATGTGATTGAAATGGGAAATATTATATTGCCCATATGGTAACAATAAATTTTAGAAAATCCATGGAGCTACACTACTCAATCATAGAACCCTAAGTTAAACCAAGGATGCTATCTAATAGTACAATTATAAAATGTTACAATTGTAACACATTTTCCACACCAGTGCAAGATGTTGTTGGTGAGATGGTGTATTGGAATCCTGTATTTTATTCATGCTTGTTATTTAAATGCGCACTTTGTCTAATAAAGGGGGAAATATTTATTTGCGGGAGCTTCAGCCCTGTTGCCCTACCTCAAAAACCTCACTCCATGGCAATTCTCTAAACGCACCCTAATGACACTATTTATATCAGCAACTTCAACAAGAAGATCAAAAAGGATGAGCTGACTAAAGTAGACTTATTATTATTCTAGTAATGGAAGAACTTGTAACATCGATAAGGAGGCAGTGTTTGCTGGAGGTTCTGAGGGGAGAGAAAGGGAAGAATGGGTGTCACATGGGGCATTTTTGAGACATTGGAATTGTTCTGCATGATATTGCAATGACAGATACCAGCCATTATACATTTTTTTCAAAACCTATGGAATGTGTTGTGCAAAGTGTGGGCCATGAAATAAACTGTAGACCATGGTTAGTAGCAATGCTTCAATATATGTTCATAAATTGTAACAAATGTGCTACACTAATGAAATATGTTGTGATGGCAATAAGTGTGTGGGTGGGGGTGGGGTGTGTGGGAATCCCGTATATTATCAACATAACATTTATGTAATCTAAATCTTCTTTAAAAATTAAAATTAAAACAAAACAAAACAAAACAAAACAAAAAAGGATGAGCTGAAGAATCCCTGTATGCCATCTTTTCCCAGTTCGGCCAGATTCTGAATATCCTGGAGTCTTGGAGCCTGACGATGAGGAGTCTGGCTCCTTGCAAGGTTTCCCCATCTATGACAAGCCCTTAAGAATCCAGTATACCAAGACTGACAGGAATATTATTGCCGTGTTGAAGGGTACCTTCGTGGAGTGGGACCACAAGTAAGAAAAAATGAAGCCCAAGAGTCAGGAGATCCCAGCTGCCAAGAAGGCTCTACAGGGTTCAGTAGCTGCTCTGGTGATGGGGGCCTTCCAAGGTCCTGTCCCAGACACACCGCCGATGACTCAGCCACCCACACCATACACCATATGCCAGCCTGCCTCCTTACATGCCTTCCCATGGCATGATCTCAGTGCTGGGCATTGCACCTTGACAGATCCATCCAGTGGCCATGCTGCCTACAGCAGCTTATGCCGGGACAGAGGCCTCCTTCCCAGTCCCACTCAGAAAATGACCAAATCACATCTTGTTTTTTACCAATCTGCCAGTAAAGGGCAACAAACTCATGGTGTCTATGCTTTTCAAGTAGTTTCCAGGCTTCAAGGACATCTGGCTTGTCTCAGGACTCCATGACCTCGCCTCTGCTGAGTTTAACAATGAGGTGCAAGCAGGAGCTAATGACAATGACCTACAGAGCTTCAAGATCACCCAGAACAATACCATGAAGATCTCCTTTACCAAGAAGTAGCACCTTTCCTTCATGCCTGCCCATGCCCACATTTTGGAGCTACTCCTCCTCCATCCTTGGCTTAGCCCCCTGAGGGTAAGTCTCTTCAGTGGCCTTCTGCAAGTTAGTGGTCACTACACAGCATTGTAGGCCTTAGACTGGAATTACAGTTGTGTTGTGAGGTCATTTTTTTTTTTTAAGTTAATCGATCACTAAAAAGCAGAAAAGCAAAAGAATACAGTAATTAATGCATTTTCCAATTATCTATTACATTTTAAGAAAAGGTCATACGAATAGACATCTGCACACCAATGTTCATAGCAACATTACTCACCATTGCCAAAAGTTGGAAACAACCCAGGTGTCCATCAACAGAAGAATGGATAAACAAACTGTGGTCTATTCACACTATGGAATATTATGCAGCTGTAAGAAGAAATGAAGTCATAAAGCATATGACAACATGGATGAACCTGGAGGACATTATGTTGAGTGAAGCAAGCCAGACACAAAAGGGCAAATACTGTATGAATGCGTTACTATGAACCAAATATATTGTGGAATATATTGTTTGATTAAAAAAAAATTTTATATCTATGCATTACATTTAATTGAGAAATGTATATATTTATTCATCTGTGTTTACTTTTTAGTTTTTAATTATTTATATTTTCAATTATTAAATGTACAAAATAAAGTTAAAAAAAAAGAAGAGATCATTATTACTGGATTTTTTAAAACTCTAAATTATTGAAATGAATATTTATGGTAAGAAATGCTTAGGGTTGGATAATTCAATAATTCTCTTCTAGTAATTGCCTTGAAAGAAATGTGTTTTTAAGGACTTCTTAACCTTTCCAGAGGTCATCTTTTTGAAACATTATATAAATATTGCATTCATGATGTTCATGTTATTGGAAATATTTCTTGGAGATGTTTTCCTACAAATTTAAACTATGTCACAAATTCATGTATGTTTTCTTAGTTCAAATCTAGTTTCAAATCTAGTTGCAGATTTAAACCATATATAAAAATATTTTTAAGGTTAAGCCAACTATTTTCTTACCATGAACAATAAATTTAAAATTGTATAAAGTCAAAGAAACTATTCTTTATTAGCTTAAATAATTTGATATTCACACTAAGACTTGGATGATAGTGTAGAGTACTTCTTTACTTCCTTTACTTGACCAGGATCTAAGTCTCAGGGTTTAAACCCACCATGAAATAAAGAACAGAAAAGAAATTAATCAATAAAGTAGTTAGCAAAATCCAAATTTAAAAAATACCCACAGATATGTTAAATATTATTAAGGAAAAAATAAAAGATAAATTTTTACCCTCAAAAATTTCAGTGCTGATAAAAAATATTAAAATACCCTTGTCTCTGTATATAATAATATCTCTACCTGTCACTCTGCCACTACATTTAATGTCTATCTCTACCTATGCAAGCTATAACTATATTTGTATGTATATGTGCATCTATATGTAGAGTTATATATATGTATATATGTTTATGTATATATTATGCAGACAATAACATGGAGGGGGAGAAAGAAAAGAGACTTTTGAGTATTTTAAATCATATCCCCATAGCTGATGTACATAGCTAATCATTTGGGAAAGATCAGAGGAGAAAGCCTTTCACAACCCTGGTACTTGCTATTGAACAACTTGCAGAATGTTATCAGGTAAAGCACCACTAAATACAATTAACAAAACTTCACTTAAGGTAAGAATTTCTTTTTTTTTTTTTTTTTTTTT
>JAKSZT010000756.1:137347-150977 GCA_026826555.1 Tolypeutes matacus
GGGAGCTTCAAGTTTTGCAAGATCTGATGTTTTTAGTGTTTTATCTAGGTATCCTAACTGGAAATATCTTAACTCTTATTGTCACTGTAATCGACCCACATCTACTCCCCCCAATGTACTTCTTTATTGGCAATTTATCTTTCATATATCTTTGCTGCATTTCAGTTGCTCTTCCCAACATGATTGTGAATTCTCTCTCAGGGAATAAATCTATTTCTCTCTTAGCATGTGCCTTTCAGATTTTCTGTTTACCTTGTTTATACCACAGAGTTGGCCTTCCTTGTGGTGATGTCCTATGATTGCTATGTTGCCATTTGCCATCCTCTGCACTATGGGCTCACCATCACCCCACGTCTGTGCACACAGGCAGCAGGTGGCTCATGGACAACTGGTTTGGTCTATTCTGCTATCCACACAGGCAACATGTTCAGCCTTCCCTTCATAGGTCTAATATGATCCATCAGTATTTCTGTGATGTGCCTCAAATTTTGAGGATCTCCTCTTCAAATGTGCAGTTTTCTCAATTTATGGACTTAACTATAAGCACTTGTATTATCTTAGTATGTTCTGCCTTTTAATTTAAGTCCTATGTTGATATATTTTCAATGGTGCTTAAGATGCATTCTGTGGAAGCCCTTATCAAAGCCCTATCCACCTGTACCCCACAGTTGACAATTCTTATTTTGTTTGTAATTTCTTTGTTGACTGCTGTCTTTGGTTCCATGGCAAATGAACCATCTCCTGGTAATCTTCTCATGACTATGTTCTACTCTATGGTGCCTTCATTCATAAATCCAATCATCTACAGCCTGCGGAACAGAGAAATTAACATTGCTCTACATAGAATGTTCCACAGGTATTTTGAGTTCCCAAGAAGGATTTTTTAATTAAACATTTCTGAGAAATATTGGAAGGAAATAAAATTTATATTTAGTATATATTCTTAAAATTGAATTTCTCTCTGTTACATATAATATTTTCCTTACTGCATATCCTTTTGTGATTTTTTTCATATGTGGTAGTGAATTATACATTTCTTCATCCTAGTTTTTCAAATCTATACTCATGTTTAATTTATGTATTCTTCTGCAAAATCATTTTTTCACATTTTTAAAATGTCTTGAATAATCTTCCTGATGTTTTAGAGCTAAAAACAAATAATGATACCATACAAGATGCACATGGATGAGTACTTTAACAGGTATCTATACACTTAAGAAAATTTCAAAGTACTGAATACTATCACCCTGGAAGAGAATATTGAATGTTTTAAATTAGAGAATATAGTTCAAACTATGTTTTTGTATTCACCTTTATATAACTGTCTGTACCATGTAATAAAGCATTTAAAATTTAGATACAATTGCAGAATAAATACATAAAGTTTTGCTACTGAGATCCATGCTAAATCTGTTTGTATCATTTAAAAGTGGACTAGACCATTAATGCTTCCTTGTCATATTGCCAATAGAGTTTTCACAACATTGTAGTTTCACCCATGTTCCCACCTATCCCCAGTGTTCACCTACTCCCTCCCCCAACCGTCCTCCCAGTTCCTTGGACCATTCAACCCACACTCCACACCCTACCCCCTGTCAAGCTTACACCACCCAACCCAATAGTATCCCTAAACCCCTGTCATATCTCTTCACTGTACAACTACTCACTTCCACATTACCATAGATTTTGCCAGTATGAGCATTGGCTCACAACCTTCTTCTTCCTTCCTATTTCCTGTAAACCTATCTTCCAGAGTAGCTCTCTTGAGTCAGCTCTATTTGCATAATTCATATCAGAGAGGTCATGTAATATTTGTCCTTTAATGCCTGATATGCTTCATTCAACATAAGGTCCTCAAGATTTATCCATGTAATCCCATGTGTTAGTACTGTATTCCTTCTTACAGCTGAGTAATATTCCATTGTATGTATATACCAATTTTTGCTTATCCATTCATCTGTTGATGGGCATTTAGGTTGATTCCTACTAACTGAGGCTAAATGAGAAGGTTCTGCTCAATGGGCTATACTCCTTGCATTGATGATGGCTGTGTAGGCTACCCCAGCTTCAACTTCCTGCTACATATTTAAAGACTTGGGGGCCATTTTTAATGGTCTAGCCTTATACATTGAGAACTGTCAAATCAACAATTAATCTATTTAGAGGCTCCTTCATATGAGGGCAGGGACTATGGCAACAGCTTCTGAACTGGAAAAGAGATCAATTTGTTACCCTTGTTGATGTCTATGGAAAATGGCCATATAAAGCAAAAAGTAAATAAAATTCCTGTGCTGTCTAAGCATGCACACAAAAAGTTTCCATAATTACCTGCCAGATCACCAACAAACAGGACATAGCAGCGCACCTCATATGGAGGTGTGGACCAAATCACAAAAATTCCCTCTAAAGGAAGTGAAAGCCAAAGATGCAGTACATCTGTATAACTCCTGCCAGTGAGTCCAGGTCATTGGGTCTCGTCAGCTAGGGCTTAGGCACTGTCTTGTGTAGATTTGGGAACACATAAAATCACTACCCTCTAGTTATAGGGTTCTGATCAGGTCTCTGTGATGTAGACTCATACTCCAGATATGGGATGATAATTCCCATGCACCCTGTGGATGCCATGACCACCTTTGCAACCTTATAGAAACACCTGTACCATGTGTTCGAATACATGACCAAATTCCAGTCTAATTAAGATACCAATTTATAGCACAAGAGACCAAAAAATGGGAATGTTCCTATAGTATATAATAGGCTTTTCATGCTTCCTATCACCAGCAAACTAAGAGGAAAATAATATGTTAAAACAGAAGCCTCAGGATTGAGGACTGAACAAACATGGGGGATGCAACTGTGGACTAAAGTAGACTTTTTCTTATTCTAGTAATGGAAGAAGTTGTTACATTGATATACAGACAGTGGTCACTAAGGTTCTGAGGAGATGGAGAGGGAAGAAGAGGTAACATGGGGCATTTTGGGGTCATTGGAATTGTCCTGCATGATATTTGTAACGATGGATAAAGGCCATTTTACATTTTTTCAAAACCTATAAAATTGTGTGGTATAAAGTGTAAACAATAATGTAAATTTTAGACCATGGTTAGTAGCAAGGCTTAAATATATCAATTGTAACAAATGTACTACAATGTGTAACAACTAACATGATGTTGTAAATGGGGGAAAATGTGGAGGGAGAAGGGGGTGGGGTATATAGGAATATCTTATATTTTCAATGTAACAGTTATATAATCTAAAGCTTCTTTTCAAAAGAAAAATTAAAAAGGAAAAAGAAAAAAAAAGTCTCAAGCAACAGGTAGGCAAAAGCCATCCAAAATGTAACTTAATGGTTTTAACTCTCATGTAACTAAAATTATTTACACATTAAACACTGTACTCTACCAACAAAAAACAGGACACTAAAGTAAGTATATGCTTAAAAATACTTACCTTAGAGGAGTGGAACAGTGAGGTCATGTACGGTTCATCCTTCAATGCCTGGCTTGCTTCACTCAACATAAGGTCTTCAAGATTCATCCATGTTATTCCGTGTGTTAGCACTTTATTCCTTTTTACAGCTGAGTAATATTCCATTGCATGTATGTACCACATTTTGTTTATCCATTTATCTGTTGATGGGCACCGGGGTTGATTCCAACTTCTGGCAATAGTGAACAATGCCGCTATGAACATTGTTGTGCATATATCTGTTCGTGTCTTTGCTTTCAATTCTTCTGGGTATACACCCAGCAGTGGAATCGCTGGATCATATGAAAGATCTATTGTTAGTTTCTGAGAAACCGCCAAACTTTCATCCACAGTGGCTGGACCATTCTACAATCCCACCAGCAGTGAATGAGGGTTCCCATTCTTCCACATCTTCTTCAACATGTATAGTCTACTGTTTTTTTAATAGCCACCATTCTAATGGGTGTAAGAAGGTGTCTCATTGTAATTTTCATTTGCATTTCCCTAATAGCTAGTGATGTCGAGCATTTTTTTCATGTGCTATTAAGCCATTTATATTTCTTCCTTGGAGAAGTGTCTTTTCAGGTCACTTGCCCATTTTTAAAATGGGTTGTTTATCCTTTTATTTATAAGGTGCGGGATTTCCTTACATATGCAGGATATTAGGCTCCTATCAGACATATGGTTGCTAAATATTTTCTCCCATTGGGTAGGCTGCCTTTTTATTTTCTTGATAATGTCCTTTGAGGTGCAGAAGTTTTTAATTTTGAGGAGATCCCATTTATCTATTTTTTTCTTTTGCTGCTCGTGCTTTGGGTGTGAAGTTCATGAAACCATTTCCTATTACAAGGTCCTGTATATGCTTCCCTACATTATCTTCCAAGGTCTTTATGATTTTGGCTCTTATATTTAGATCTTTGATCCATCTTGAGTTGATTTTGGTATAAGGGGTGAGATGGTGTTCCTCTCTCATTCTTTTGATTATGGATATCCAGTTCTACAAGCACCACTTGTTAAAGAGGCCACTCTTTCCCAACTGAGTGGGCTTCGTGGCCTTGTCAAATATCAGATGACTGTATATATATATGCGAGGATCTATATCAGAACTCTCAATTCGGTTCCATTGGTCAGTGGGTATATCCTTGTGCCAATACCATGCAGTTTTGATCACTGTAGCTTTGTAGTATGTTTTAAAGTCAAGTAATGTGATACCTCCAATTTCATTTTTCTTTTTCAATATGTCTTTGGTAATTCGAGGACTCTTACCTTTCCAAATATATTTTGTAGTTAGTTTTTCCAGTTCCTTAAAAAATACAGTATTGATTTTTATTGGGATTGCATTAAATCTGTAGATTAGTTTGGGGAGGATAGACATCTTGATGATGTTTAGTCTTCCTATCCATGAACAGGGAATATTTTTCCATTTATTTAACTCTTCTATGATTTCCTTTAACAGTGTTGTATAGTTTTCTGTTTATAAGTCCTTTGCATCTTTAGCTAAATTTATTCCTAGGTATTTGATTCTATTAGTTACTATTGTAAATGGTATTATTTTCTTGATTTCCTCCTCAGATTGCTCATTATTGGTGTACAGAAATACTACTGGTTTTTGAGCATTGATCTTATACTCTGAGATGTTACTGAACTCCTCTATAAGTTCTAGAAGCTTTTTTGTAGATTTCTCAGAGCTTTCTACATATAGGATCATGTCATCTGCAAATAATGAAATTTTTACTTCTTCCTTTCCAACTTGGATGCCTTTTATATATTTTTCTTGCCTCAGTGCTCGAGCAAGTACTTCTAAGACAATGCTAAAGGAGTGGTGATAGTGAGCATCCTTGTCTTGTTCCCAATCTCAGAGGGAAGGATTTTAGGATTTCGCCATTGAAGATGATGTTAGCTTTGGGTTTTTCATGTATACCCTTTATCATTTTCAGAAAGTTTCCTTCTATTCCTATCTTTTGCAGTGATTTTAATCAGGAAAGAATGCTGTATTTTGTCGAATGCTTTTTCTGCATCTATAGAGATGATCATGTGATTTTTTTCTTTCTATCTGTTTATGTGGTGTATTACATTGATTGATTTTTTTTTATATTGAACCATCCTTGCATACCCAGATGAAACCCACTTGGTCATGGTGTATAATCCTTTTGATATGTTGTTGAATGTGATTAGCAAGTATTTTGTTGAGGATTTTGCATCTAGGTTCATTAGAGAAATTGGTCTGTACTTTTCCTTTCTTGTGGTATCTTTGTTTGGTTTTGGTATTAGGGTAATGTTGGCATCATAGAATGAGTTAGGCAATATTCTTTCTAGTTCTATTTTTTGGAAGAGCTTAAGTAGAATTGGTGTTAGCTCTTTCTGGAATGTTTGGTAGAATTCAGCTGTGAAGCCATGTGGTCTTGCGCACGTCTTAGTTGGGAGGTTTTTGATGACTGAATCTATCTCTTTACTTTTAATTGGACTCTTGAGTTCATCAATTTTTTCTTTCATCAATGTAGGCTGTTTGTGAGTTTCTAGAAACTTGTCCATTTTCTCTAAAATATCATTCTTGTTGGCATATAATTTTTCAAAGTATCCTCTTATGATACTCTTTATTTCTGTTGGGTCAGTAAGCACATCCCCTTGCTCATTCCTTATTTTGTGTATTTGCATTTGTTCTCTCTTTTTCTTTGTTAGTCTGGCTTAGGGTTTGTCAATTTTATTGATCTACTTGAAGAACCAGCTTTTGGTTTTGTTTATTTTTTCTAGTGCTTTCTTGTTCTCTATTTCATTTATTTCTGCTCTAATCTTTGTTATTTCCTCTTTCTACTTCCTTTAGGTTTAGTTTGTTGTTGTTTTTCCAATTCCTCCAAGTGTGCAGTTAGGTCTTCAATTTTAGCTCTTTCTTGTTTTTTAATATATGTATTTATGGCCATGAACTTCCCTCTCAGGACAGCTTTCACTGCATCCCATAGGTTTTGATATGTTGTGTTGTCATTTTCATTAGTTTCAAGGTAGCTCCTGATTTCTTTTGAGATTTCCTCCTTGACCCACTGTTTGTCTAAGAGTGTGTTGTTTAACTTCCATATCTTTTTGCCTAATCTGTTTCTCTGGCCCTATTGATTTTCAATTTTATTTTATTGTGGTCAGAGAAATAACTTTGTAAAATCTCAATCTTTCTGAATTCATTGAGAGTTATTCTGTGGCTTAGCATGTGGTCTACCTTGGAGTATGGTCCATGTGCACTCGAGAAGAATGTAAATCCTGCTGTATTTAGGTGTAGTGTTCTGTACATGTCTATTAAGTCCAGGTCCTCTAATATATTGTTCAGAGTCTTTGTTTCTTTATTGATTCTCTGTCTAGATGTTCTGTCTAATGATGATATAACAGGTGTATGAAAGTCCCCTGCTATAATTGTAGAGGCATATATTTCTCCACTTAGTTTTTCCAGAGTTTGTCTCATGTATTTTGAGGCACCCCGATTAGGTGCATAAATGTTTATGATTGTTCTCTCTTCTTGGGAGATTACCCCTTTTACTAATATATGGTGTCCATCTTTGTCTCTTACAATAGTTTTGCATTTAAAGTCTACTTTGTCTGATATTAGAATAGCTACTCCTGCCCTTTTTTGTCTATTGTTAGCTTCTAAAATTGTTTTCAAGCCATATACTTTCAGCCTCCTTGAATCCCTGGGTCGAAGGTGGGTTTCTTGTAGACAGAATATAGATGGATCATATTTCCTTATCCATTCTGCCAATCTGTGTCTCTTGGGTGGTGAATTTAATCCATAAACATTCAGTGTTATTACTCGCAATGAATTTCTTACATCATCCTTATTTTCTTTGGGTTAATGTATGTCATATGTTGTTTTGTTTCTGTTTGTGTCTTTTTAGTTGTTTTTAAACTCTCCTCCAACTCTCTTTCCCTTGTTTTTTCCTTTCAACTTGTAGAACTTCCTTTAATATTTCTTGAAGTGCTGGTTTCTTATTGGCATGCTCTCTTAATTTCTGTTTATCTGTGAATATTTTGAACTCTCCATCACTTTTGAATGCCAGTTTTGCTGGATAGAGAAATTATGCCTGGAAGTTTTTTTTCTTTTAGTACTTTGACTATGTCATACCACTGTCTTCTTGCCTCCATGGTTTCATATGAGAAATCAGCACTTAATCTTATTGTGCTTCCCTTATATGTGATAGTTCTCTTTTCTCTTACTGCCTTGAGTATTTTCTTTGTCTTGAGCATTGGACATTTTGACAATTACATGTCTTGGAGTTTGCCTGTTGCACTTTATACTGTTTGGGGTGCGCTGTGCTTCCTGGATCTGCACATCCATCTCTCTAAATAAGGTTGTGAAGTTTTCAACTGTTATTACCTTCAACACTCCTTCTGTTCCCTTTCCCTTCTCTTCTCCTTTTGGGATGCCCATAATGCATATGTTTGTGCATTTTGTGTTTTTGGTTAAATCCCTGAGTCCTGGTAGTTTTTTTCTATCTTTTTGTCTATCTGTTCTACTATCTGTTTGATTTCAGATGTATTGTCTTCCACATTACTAATTCTTTCTTCTGCCTGTTCAAATCTGCTGTTATGTGAATTCACCGTCTTTTTGATTTCTTGCATTATGCCATTGATCACCATCATATCCATTATCTTTTTATGTATGTTTACAATTTCTTCAGTATGTTTTCCCAGTGTCTTCTTAATATCCTTAATCTCTTCCTTCACTTCATTAAGTTGGTCCATGATATTTGTTTGGAAAGCTTTGATTAGTTGTTTATTGTTCTGCATCTCTTCCTGGTTTTTAGTTTGTTCATTGGACTGGTCCATGTCTTCCTGTTTCTCAGTGTGGTTTGTAATTTTTTTTCCCTCTAGTCATCATTTTATCTTGATGGGTTTATTCAGTTGATTAGCTTCTCTCTCTGCTCTAGAGTTTTATGTAGCTGGTGTTTCTGTGTGTGTGTTAAGTTTCCTCTTTGACACTTTTTCTCCTTATTTTATTTCCTTGCTTCTTTCTATGTTACCTTGAAGGCAAAAGATTAGGGCCAGAGGAATCAAAAGATGTAAGAAGGGAAGAAGGATAATAGTAACATTGATAAAAGTTAGAAGATGCACTGAATAAGACTTAGTGAAATGAATATTTAACTCATGTAGGCAATGTAGAGTAATAGGAAAAAAAGTGGAGTACCTACAATGGACTGGGAAACCAAATAAAGGAATATATATATAATGATTTAGAAGGCTAGAATGATGAGGAGGGAGAGAAAGAGTAAAGAAAGGGCTGAAATGAAAAAGTTAATATTAATTTTAAAAATGGAAAAAAACAGAGTAGATAGAATAGGACTTGATACCCTTAAATTGTGGGCTAATGAAAAAACATGGTATGTAAGAACCACGACAGAAAGCAGAAGGCAGAAAGATGAAGGAAGGGGAAGAGATAGCTTGGGAGAGAAAAACAATATAGACAGAGAATGGGAAATCACCAAAGAAGAAGCACAGCAAAGAGGAGACAAGCTAGCAGCACCTAATTTAAAAAAAAAAAAAAGAAGGAAAAAAGAAGGTGGTGGGAAGGAAAGAGAAAAGAAAAGCAAGAGACAACGAATAAACAGAGAAAAACCAACCAACCACACAAGCAAACAATCAAACAAAGCTAAGGAGGAAGTGTTCCTTCTTGGGCCCTTGTGGAACCTCTGAGCCTGCTTGTGTTTATCAGTCAATTTCCCTGCAAAGTTCTATCTGTAGGTTTTGAGGCAGAATTTAGCTATTAAACTAAATTAACAAGAAGAATTGATTTTTTATGAATTATTTTTATGTGTCTGTCTTCTTCTTTTTTTTTTTTTTTTTTGTGAAATAAGGGACCCAAAAGAAGTCCTCTTATAGATCACCCCCTTCACCAAGGGGACCCTAAATAGGCTCATGGAAACTAATCAAGCACTTCCCACTTCCTGGATTCCCCAGGGGAACTGAAGCTCTGATGCTTGTCAGTGCAGAATGATAAAATTGGCTGACTCTGCCCACTCTGGAACCAAGCCTTAGTGTCACTGGGCTGCTGGGTAAATCAGGCTTCCTCAGTAAATTCACCTCTCCCCTCAGCCTGGTGCTGCTTCAAGACGGCTTATCTGCTCCCCAAAGCTATGAGGTGCTCCAGGCAGCTAAATCCACAGAAGGGAAACCCCTCTCCACCTTCTGTCAGAACCCTCCCACTCTCGGAGAATGCTCCCTCTCTTCGGGTTGCCAGCAGGAGTTGGGGCTTATCCCTGGGCAGCTAGGTAAATCAACTTCCTCAGCAGATTTGCTCCTCCCCTCTACCTGGTGTTGATTCAATCCAGTTATTTTGTTCCCCAAAGCTGCAAGGGGTTCCAGGCAGCCAAATCCACATAAAGGAAACCCCTCTCAACCCTTCACCAGAAGCCTCCTACTCTCAGAGGATACTCCTTCTCACCAGGTTGCCGGTGGGAGTCGTGGCTCAAACCAGCCCTTTTCCCTGAGGGTGGGGCTCAGTGGTCTGTGTCAGCCACCACAGGCAGGCTTAAAACTCATGAATCTCTACCGAGCAATCTACACCATCGAGCTGCTTCCAGATAGATGTCCCCAAAGTACTCGCTCTGTGCGCCCCCAGCACAGACCCCTGTGTAGGACCCTCTCCCCAATCAGCCATCCTCAGAGAGCTAGTCAATGAGTGCCCTCCTAAATTGATGCCATCTTGCTTTATTTTTCATTACAAGGCATGGCACCCACTAAGGGCTAATGTATCAACTTGTTTACTGTCTTCCCAAACTAAAATATCAGCTCTTTGATGGCAAGGACATTGCCTGAATTTTTTTCTTTGTTGTTTGTTTTCATGGCTATCTGCCTATTGTCTAGTTTCTGGAAAATAATAGAGAATCAATGAATAGTCATTGTCTCCACAATTTTGGAAAATCAGACATTATCAAATGTTAGTAGGTTAGTTATTTCTTCATTTCTAATGGGGAAATTTGCTCCAACATCCTGAACAGTAAATAACATACCTGTTTTGCATTTGCTCATCTCATTTATAGCAATGCTATAAAACAGATGCCATTATAAACCTCATTGTACAGATGAGAAAATGGAAGATTTAAAAAATCTTTTAAAAATTTCACAAATTCTCCAAAAACTAGAAAGAGAATGAACTAGGCCTTGAAACCACACCAATTTGACTCTATAAAGTAAATCCTCCTAACTTTAACAATTGTTAACATATAGCCATATATCTACTTTAACTTTCTGTTTATCCATCTACCTATGCTGAAACATTTAAAGTAAGTTTCAGACATCAAAACACTTCATCCTAAATACTTTAATGTGTATATTTCAGAAAGAAAAACATTCTCATACACCAAAAACCATTAGATTACTCTAATATTATCTAAATACATTCCAAATGCAAATTTCCTTTTTGGTTTTATGATATTGAGAACCCTCCACAGCTTTTCTTTTTCTTTCTTTCTTTTTTTTTTTTAATGATATTGACTTGTAAACAGGCCTTCTGTTGTCTTTAAGTATTTCCCCATTTTGTATAGCTGTTTCCCCATGGCATGAACTTGGATCTCTATGCCCTGTGTTTCTAATAAACTGAAAGTTTAATCTGAAGGCTTCATTGTATTGGAGTTGCAATTTTTGCCAAGAATAATTCATAGGTGATTTTGTACCACATGTTGTAACCCATTAAGGACACAGAGCCAGGTTATTTCATTATAATTGATGCTAGCTTTGATCATTTGATTAAAGTGGTGTCCACCATTCTGCACCTTTGTAAAAGTTCCTTTCTATTTTTGTGTTATAGTTGTTTCTTTTCATTGTAACTATCAGGTGATCTGCAGGATATTTGGTAAGATGTATGTATTCTGTTCTCCAGCCTCATTTCAAGTGATGACCTCAATGAACCTTTCCTGAATCATTACATTAGATTTACAAAATGGTGAATTCTATTTTATTTTTATGCTTTAATTATTTTCTAAGAACTTTGGTTTTATTTTTTAAAGTGAAATTTTATTGAAGTATATCATTCACACATGAATATAAATGAGTAAATTTATAGTAAAATTTGTAGGTCTACAAAACAAACATGCAAATCATCATATAAGGCACCAATACATTTCCCCACCAACAACACCTTGCATTGCTGTGAAACATTTGCAACAAGCTACGAAAGAGCATCATCAATATATTGCTACTAACTGTAGCCCATATCTTACATTTGGTGTATTTCCCCCCAACCCACCCAAATATTAATACCCTATGTTAGTATTACATACTTATCATTCATTTGAAAACATTCGCATATTAGTCCTGTTAACCACAGTCAATAATCTACCTCTGGATTCCCTATGTTATTTAGTCCCATGCTTTGCACAATCCATTCAAAGTATGCACTCCATGTCCCTCATTTTCATCACAGAATTGTTCTGTCATCACCTCAGTCAATTTTAGAATGTTTTCATTACTTTCAAAAAGGAAAAATCCCATGTCCATTTATACTCTCCTATTGTTGTCCCTCAGTATTGAAATATTTTCTTGCAATCGCTGCAAAATATTACAATATTACTGTTAGCTATCATCCATAACTTACATTAGTTGCAATTTTCCCATGTATCAGCATTTTCTTAACACTTTGTAAAAGAGCATTGTCTTTTTTTTTTTTTTAGGTCCCAGAGTTGTAGATTGAATCTGTGACCTCTTATGTGGGAAGCTGGTACTCAACCACTGAGCCACACCAGCTCTTTCAGCAGTATCGTTTGTTCATTTTGTTGTTAGGAGGTATTGAAGATTGAACCTGGGGCCTCCTATATGGGAAGTAGACACTCCATCACTTCAACTACATCTGCTCCTCTTTAGGGAGTTTTTGATAATTGTTTCAATTTCTCTATTTATGATTTTTTTTTTTTAGGTCTTCTGTTTTTCCAGGATCAGTGTTATTGGTTCATGTGTTTCTAGAAATTTCTCTATTTCATCAATGATGTCTAGTTTTTTGGCATACAGTTGTTTATACTATCCAATTATGATCATTTTTATTTCTGCTGGGTGAGTGATATTGTTCTCCTTCTCATTTCTGATTTTATTTATTTATATCTTCTCTTTTTTTTTCTTTAGTCTAAATGTTTATTGACTTTGTTGATCTTTTCAAAGAATGAACTTTTAGTTTTGTTGATTTTCTCTTGTTTTATTTTTTTTTTAATTCTCCATTTCATTTATTTCTACTTTAGTCTTTATTTTTTCTTTCCTTCTGTTTCCTTTGGAATTGTTTTGCTGTTCTTTTTGTTTGTTTGTTTGTTTGTTATTCTGCAAGTGCAGTTGGATCTTTCATTTTAGATCTTTTTTAATAAGCACTGAAGGGCTATGAATTTCCGTCTCAGCACTGCCTTTGCTGTATCCCAAAACTTTTGATTTGTTGTGTTTACATTGTCATTTGTCTTGAGGAATTTACTGATTTCTCTTGCAATTTCTTCTTTGGCCTATTGATTATTTAAGTGTATATTGTTTAAACACCAAGTATTTAATTTTCCAAATTATTGCCTGTTATATATTTCTTACTTTATTCCATTATGATCAGAGAAATTTTTTTTGTATAATTTCAGTGTTTTTAAATTTATTGGCTATGATTTATGCCTCAGCAAATGATCTATCCTTGAGAAAGATCTATGAGTGCTTGAAAAGAATGTATATACTGCTGTTTTGGGAAGTGATGTTCTAGTTCATTTATCATATTATTCTAGCTCTCTGTTTTCTTATTTAACTTCTGTCCAGGTGTTCTATATAATCTTGAGAGTGGAGTGTTGAAGTCTCCAAGTATGATTGTAGAGACATCTATTTCTCCCCTTCAGTTTTGCCTGTGTGTGACTCATGTATTTTGAGGCATCTATGTTAGACACAAATATTTATTATTGTTGTTTCTTCCATGTGAATTGTCACTTTTATTAAAATATAGTAAACTTCCTAATCTCTTATAACAGTTTTGCATTTAAAATCTATTTTAATCCATATTAGTATCAATACACCCAACCATTTTCACTGCCATTACTATCAATATCATTTCAGGCCTGCTGTTGTATGCCTCAAATGTGTTTTTGACCTCACCTATTGTTTCTTTCATTCCGATGAACTCTGTTACTTTTCTATTCAGGATTTCAAATTCTTCTTTGCATTCGCTCAATGTCTTCTTGAT
>JAKSZT010000757.1:0-24230 GCA_026826555.1 Tolypeutes matacus
AGGAGGCTTCGTCAGCCACTCTGGGATGAGCGAAAGAGCCGCAGCGCGCATGCCCGCTGCTTCCCGCCTTCCCCTCTGCGGTGGCCCCCACGCACCTGGGCTTTCTCCTCAGTATTTTTTTTTTTAATTAGAGAAATTGTAGATTAACAGAAAATGCATACAGAAAATATTATTAACAGCTTGCATTAGTGTGGTAACCATTGTTACAATTGTTGAAACTATTATAATTGTACTATTAACTATAGTTAATAGTTTTTATTAGGATACACGGTGTTGCACAGTCTTGTGGGGTTGTTTTGTTTTTCTTCCTTAATTTTTATTCTAGTAACATATTTACCTTTTTTTGGTTTGGGGGGGACCTCATATGGGAAGCCCGGGCTCAACCACTAAGCCACATTGGCTCTCATATTCCACCCTTTTAACCACATTCAGATATATAATTCAGTGCTGTTAATTACCTTCATAATGTATCACAACTTTTCCATCATTCTAGATAGAAACGCTGGACAAATTAAGCATTAACTTTCCATTTCCCTACCCTACCCCAGCCCATGATAACCTGAATTCTAATTTCTGACTGTGAATTTGGTTTTTTTAAAAAATTATTTTATATCACCAAGATCATACATTTATCTTTTGTATCAGGCTTATTTCACTCAACATGATATCTTCAGGATTCATTCAGAATGTCTCATATTTTCTCTTCAGAAGTTTTTCTTTTCCCAGGGAATGGTGTTGCCGACCTGGAATCTTGGGACGTTGTCTGGATGCCTCTTTCCCTTATCTACAGTCTCATCAGTCAGGAAATCCAACAGTTCTGTGTCCATTTTCTCCCCGGTTCCCTTCTCCCTCTCTGCCCCTACCTTGTTGAGGACCTCCTCCTCTAGTGCTCGATTGCCATGGCCTGTCTCTTTGTCTGCATTCTTGCCTTGCCTTTGCCATTGGAGGGTTCTTTGTGAAATGCGCCTTTGGGCAGGGCACTCCCAAGGGCAAAACTGTTTGAGACAACTTCAGGGTAAAATCCCGACTGCTGGCGCTGGTGGTTCTCCACCTCCTCCCTGTGTCCTGACTCTTCCCCAAGGGCACTGGGGGTCATCGCTGGACCGGCACCTACAACTGGAAGGTCTCTTCATCCACCCTGCTTGGCTCAGGACTGCCAGTGGGAGCCTCCCCCAGGAAGCCTTTGCTGATCTTTCAGGTCCAGGAGGTGTCACTTCTGCTCCTGTGCATCATGGTAGCTATCCTTCTCTGTGTTCATTAGGGTGCTTTGATCCAAGAAACAGAAACACAGACTCAGAATGTCTAAGAGAGGGAGGAAAGTTTGGCCCCAATGCCTTGGAAGTCCCGCAGGAAGGTGGGTCTTACTTAGGGTGCTTGATCCAGGGGCTCAGAATTTTCCATTTCCCATTCTCTACTGTGCTGCTCACCATGCTGGCCTCATCCCACAGCTGGTTCTGCTTTGTTGTACAGCAGTGGAGGGAGCAATTGAAGCCATGTGCTTCGTACCTTAGGTTCTAGTGGAGAGAGAGTTGCTTCCGGAAGTTCACCCAGAAAAGCAAGGAGGACTTTCTCAAAAGCTCCCCGCAAACCTGTCCTTTCTGTTTGGTCTGTGTTGAGGACACATGTTCCTTCTGGAATCAGAACTAGTAATAGGAAAGGTTTACTCTGAGGCACCTTCTGGAGCTGATACAAAAACCTGTTCTAAAAACAAGGGCCTAGACTGGCAGGCATTTCTGGTTAGCATTGGAGTCTAAATTGACCCTGTGAAAAATTCAGTGACCCCTAAGGTGGTATGAAGCTGGACCCAGCTCTGAGAGGCCAGTTGTGGCTGGGATGGGGGTGGCACAGGGAGGCTATCCACAGAGGTGCCCCTGCAGCCTAGTCCCTGAGGAATAGGTGGTCTTATCCCACAGCTCCCCGCCCCATCAGTGTTATAGCTTTCCTCCTTCAACACCACTGTAACATTGTCACTTTCAGTAATACAATTAAGCACACATGTTTTGACTGATAATTTTGACAGTGTTTATCAACATCCTCCATGAAAGATAAAAAAAAAATCCATGCCCTTACCCTCCCTTCACCTTCCCTCCCATTTTTGTTATATTATTATCTTTACAAAGTAAAACTTAAGATTTACAATGTATTCTGAAGGGTTATTTTATTACTTTTACACATAAAGCTTTGTAAGGTTTGTCATGTATTCTGAGGAGTTATGTGCTTGTTTTTTAGAAAGTAAAACTTTGTAAGGTTTGCAGTGTATTCTGAAGAGTTATGTGATTGTTTTTATGCAGTAAGGTTTGTAAGACTCTGAAGCTCATGTGCTCTGAAGCTGCAAGGAAGTCTTCTGTGCTTTGTCTATAGATTGGTTCTAGAAGTAGAAAACTAAACATATACAATCATGTCATTGTTGTTTATTGTAGAAATATTTAGTGTTGTTAGATGCTTAGAAAAGGAGATTTAAATGTTGCTACCTGAAGCAAAGGATGCATTCTGATGTTTTTTTTGTTTCTTTTTTCTTTTTTAAATCAATTTTATTGATACTTGTTAATAAAGCATAATTCCATTCAAAGTGTACAATCAATAGTACTCAGGATAATCACATAGTTGTGCATTTATCACTTCAATCATTTTTCTTTTTTTTTTTTTGCACAAGTAAAGTAGCTTTATTTACAGTAATTATTATTTTGTTTAATATATTTTAAGAGGTGCTTAGATTACCGAAAATATTACACAGAACCCCCTGGGATTCCCATGTTGCCTACCTCCCACACCTCCCACCACGTCCCATGCAAACATCTCCCACAAGTGTGGCCCACCACCGTCAATGGACTTACACATCCTGGGGCCTTGCCACCAACCATAGACCACAGTTCACATTGTAGACCACACTCTCTCCCACACAGTTCTGAGTGGTGTGTGCTGATTTAAAATGGCCTACATCCATTGCCACAATGGTACTCAGGACAACCTCCAAATCTCAAAGAAGCCCCTGTATTTCAACTAATTGTCCGCTCCCTGCCCCTAAAGTGTCAAGTGGCCACTGGCTCCACCTCATTGTTATAATTTCTTCCATTGCTAGAATCACCATATGTATACAACAGAATACCATCAAGTCCACTCTAGCCCATAGTTCTTCCCACAATCCTGAGGGGACTGGGATGGTGATGTCCACTCCACCTCCAAGTGAGCGAGGGCTTATATCCCATGGATATGGTGGGTGGGATGATCCTTCCTGCAGATGCAGGCCCTCTCCACTCCCTGGGATGGCCGTTGCCCATCGTTGTCTCCTCGCCAGGTGACTTGGATGAGTCCATTGAGCTGTAGGGTAGGAGCTGCAGCTCCACCGAGATTCCACGCACACGTGGTACATAGGTAAGCCAGAGGCTCCAGTCTCTGGAAGTATACCTAAAAACTTCTGCATCACATATAGGTTTGAATAGAAGGGACTGATGAACCATGTGCAGGGAGGACTTATTTGAGTCCAATTCTGTCACTATTAGGAACACAGATTCCAAAATAGAGCCCATTGATAAGGCATCAGTCTCTACGACTATCCCCCTGGATATAGGACCTGGGTGTCTCCAGAACTCTCAGGAGCTCCTCTGTGTGGGGTGATAGGCACTTAGATGTTCTATGAGCTCCTACTGAGGTGTGCGTAAGAGTTACCTCTGGGATGACCTCCCTACTCTCTTTGAAGTCTCTTAGCCACTTGAACTCATTTGTCTGTACCTTTTCCCCCTTTTATTCAAGGTCTTTTTCCAGTTGTGTTGCCAGTTGGCACTTGGTATTAATCCCTCATTGCCAGGGAAGCTTATCCCCGGGAGTCATGTCCCACGTTAGGGGGAAGGTAATGCAATCATATGCTGAGTTTGGCTTAGAGAGAGGCCCCATTTGAGCAACAAGGAGGCTCTCAGGTGGCAACCCTTAGGCACCCCACAACTGCAGGCTAAGTCTCAGTTACAAGAGCAAAGACTCACAAGAGTAGTCATCAATAAAAAGAACACATCAGTGGGTCCTCCTTTTTTGACAGACACTGTCCCTGCACTCAGAGGACTATTGCTGCTCCCTTGGAGACTGTGGCAGAGCTCTCCAGGCTAGGAATTCAGATTCCCTCATTTATTGTGTGATTGTCCACCCATCGTGACCATGCCCCATCTTTTGATCATTAGAACGATTTTGTATATCTTCATGTATATTCGGATGACCTAATTCCCATGAATGCCCCCTCCCAGACACCCCCCACCAATAATCCCCTGCAGTACCCATTTTTATTTAATTTCTTTCTAGCTTCCTACATATCCTTTGTTTCATACTCAGCTGTCACTTTCCAGGATCCATGCTGGATTGTTTATAGTTTGGCACTATGTGTGCATGTTTGTGTATAAAACATCATTTAATTTTTAGTGTTACTAATT
Organism: Tolypeutes matacus; assembly: GCA_026826555.1. Lineage (NCBI taxonomy): Eukaryota > Metazoa > Chordata > Mammalia > Cingulata > Chlamyphoridae > Tolypeutes > Tolypeutes matacus. The sequence goes on from JAKSZT010000757.1 coordinate 4,416, forward strand.
GATTCCTACAGAAGAATAAGTGTAGCATCTGTCACGTTCATTTCAATGAAATGCACACCCTTGAATCCACTGCCCGTGTCAGGAACTGGATGCCCATGTGCCGCTGTGCCCTTCCCCATGTCACCCTTCTGAGAAAACAACCTGTGTGAAGCCTGTGTTTATCAGTCTCTTGTTTAAGACAGAGTTTCATCACCTATGCAGGTATCACTAAGCAATATATTTAAATGGGCTTTTGGATTTTATAAAATGGGAATCCTGGTGTTTTTTTTTTTGTAACTTTTCTTCACTCATTTTATTGCTAAGTTTTATCCATATTGTGGATAGTTTGTTTTCACTGATATTATTCATGGTGAGAATATACGAGAAATTTACATCTGAAAACATAAATAAAGTGAAAAATAGTTGATGCAACTCCCTCCCAACTGAAAAATAGTTATAATGTATAGATGTCTTCTTTGGATTTTGTAGACAGCATAATCCTCATTTGAGTGTGTTACCCCAGTACATTTAGCAAGGGACCTGAAAAGCTGCTCGTTTTGAATGGGGACCAAAACAAGAGAAGGGTCCGCAACATGTTTAGGTTAATGGGCAACTGTGCTTTTTATGTGAAGAAATTGCCCAAGTGCCTATAACACCCACTTCTGTCATATTTCCTTTTGTTCCCCAGCCTGAACCAATTGGAGACCTCCCGATAATCAGTTGATTTAGGAAGAGATGATTAGGACCTGGATTACAGATGTTCTAGCAATATGTAGGTATCACTTGAAATTGTACAGTTTCAGCCCTGCAGTTCCATTCTTGGACAATAATAAAGGACAGAGGTAAAGGGAAACCCTCCCAGTCATCAAAATATGGTTGTAAATTTTGTTTGGAAGGAGAAGTGGTTGGAGGTGACTTTATTTATTGATTCAAGGTCTGTGGCCAGTGATTAGACTGGAGAATCATGGACTTGCAATCAATATGACTGGAAATTTGGAGTCATGGACTTCTGTGGGAGGTGGATGGATAGACCTTTCTGAATAGGTATAAAACATGAAAATAATTTATGTCCCATGTGAATGCCCACCAGAGGGAGACATCATCAGGGGATAATTTTTATAAACAAATGCATAGTAAGACCTGTTCTGTTGATACAAGTGAGATTTTTTCCACTCCCACCCATGTCATTGCCCAATGGGATCATGAATAATTTGGCAATGGTGGTAGGGATAGAGCTTTTGCATGGCCTCAGCAACATGAACTTCCATTCAGCAGGGACAACCTAGCTCCAGTCACTGCTGAATACCCACTCTCCCAGCAGCAGAAACAAGACCCTGATATGCCACCAATCACTCAGGTGAGCCTCCAACATCCTCGTGTAAGGCTGAATACATTGGGCAGCTTCCAGCATGGAAATGGCAGCAACAAACCAATAATCTAGGTGCAATGGACACATTTGTAGAGACACAAAATTTACTTAAACTGACTCATGTAGAAATAGATAATCTGAACAGACATATAATAAGTAAAGAAAGATTGAAACAGTAAACAAAAACCTTCAAAAAAGAAAACTCTGGGAATAGATGGCTTCACTGGTAAATTTTACAAAACATCAAAAAAGAATTAACATCAATCTTTCTCAAACTCTTACAAAAAATTAAAGTGGAAGAAACCCTTCTTAACTCATTCTGAGACAACTCTTCCCTCGTTCTATACGGCCAGTTTTACCATAATACAAAATCAGATAAAGACATTGCAAGAACTGAAAATTAGGGACCAATTTTCCTTACCAATATAGATGCAGAAATCCTCAACAAAATACTGATTACCCTTCCCTGCATGCTATTTACTTCATTCTTTTAATGTGATATATTAAATTCATTAATTGCTTTTCTTGTGTGGAACCAATTTTGCATTCCTGGGATAAATCCCACTGTGTAATGAGGTATAATGCTTTTAATATTCTCTTGGATTTGATTTATTAGCATTTTGTTGAAGATTTTTGCATCTATTTTGGTAAGGAAAATGAGGTTATGATTTTCTTTTCAGTTATTTGCATCTCGTCTCTTATATTCTTTGTCAGTCTAGCTAAAGATTTCTCAATTTCACTAATCTTATCAAAGATTAAACTTTTGTTTTCATTGATTCAGTTGTTTTCTATTCTCAATTTCATTTATCTCCACTCTAAATTTTATTATTCCCTTCTTACTGTTAACTTTATTTTTAGTTTGCATTTCTTTTTCTAGTTCCTCATGGTTTTATGAGAGGATATTAATTTGAGATCTTTCTTATTATTTATGTAAGTATTTAGAGGTATAAATTTCCTTCCGAGCACTGCCTTTGCTGCACCCCATATGTTTTGTTATGATATGTTTTCATTTTCATTTATCTCTAAATATTTTGTTTTTCCCCTGTGATTTATTCTTAGATTTGTTCAATTTTTGTTTATTTGTAAATTTTCCAGATTTCTTTAACTTCATTCTATTTTGGTTGGAGAAGATGGTTTGTATGGTTTCACTCATTTAAAAAATATATTTATATCTGTTTTGTAAGCCAGGTAATGTCTGTCTTGGTGAATGATGCATTTGTTCTTGAGAAGAATATATTTTTTTTATTATTTTTGTTTGGAGTATTCTGTATGTGAATTTCATAACTAGTTGGCTTATGATATTGTTCAAGTCCTCTGTTACTGACAATCTTGAAATCTCCAACTATTATTATAAAACTAGTTCTCCTTCCATTCTGTCAATGTTGCTTCGTGTATTTTGTAGCTCTGTTATTAGGTGCATATTTGAATTATTGACCCCTTTATTGATATGTAATGTCTTTCTTTGTCTCCTGCAGCAATTTATCACTTAAAGCTATTTTGTCAAATGTTAGGGTAGCCCCTCCAGCATTCATTTGGTTTCTATTTGCATAGAGGTTATTTTTTCATCCTTTCACTTTTTTAAACAAATAAATTCTATTGATACATGTTAATAAAGCATACAATTTATGCAAAATATACAATCAGTGATATTTGTTATAATCACATCGTTGTGTGTTCATCACTTCAATCATTAAAGCATTTTCATTATTTCAATAATAATAATAAACAAAAGTCAGACAAAGAAAAAAATTTCTCACCTTTCAGTTTCTCTGTTTCCCCTGCTGACATAGCTGCTATTTCACTATTCTTGCACAATTATTTATTTGTTTATTAAGTAGTTTTACTGAAATATATTCCATACCATATGATCTATCCAAAGTATATAATAAATGGCTTTTTTTTAGCTGATAAAAAGTCCTTTATTGTAAAATTGTAAAATAAATAGAAAAACAGATTGGAAGAAATTACAATTTTAAAAGAGATTGCAAGGCCAGGTTAGATTTAATATAATTAATTATAAAAAATAGTGTAGCAACAAACCTTCATAAATGAAAATATTTCAAATATAATAGCAACTAATTATAACATAATTCTAATTTTTATATTACAGTTCTATTGGGCATAATAAATTATTGATTTATTTAATTTCCATTTAGGCCATAATTCTTTCTAGATAATTAAATTCCTATTTGGGAGTTGATCACATCTTATTTGAAATGAATTACAGTGGATAACCATTTGCCATCTCATAATTTTATAAGATAGAAAAACTAAAAATCTTGTTCAACAGTTGTCATGGTAAATCATTATTGATCCAAATATGTTACTTGAAGAGTATGAATAAGAAGGGGTTAAAGAAAAATGAAGTATTTAAAAATATATATCTTCTCTAGTCCTCCTCAATTAAAAGAAGGTATTTATTTTGTATGAGAAAAATTAAAGAATACTGATCACAGGAACAATTTAACAGTTGGATTGCGTAATTACTGTTCACATAGAATGATATTATTTTACATTTATCTGGCCTAAACCAGTTCTTTTTGTTACTGTTTGCGTGGAATACTTTTTTCCAACCTTTCACTTTTAACCTGGTTGTGTTCTTCTGTCTGAGGTGGGTCTCTTGCAGACAACACATAGACAGCTCATATATATATATATATATTTATCCATTCTATTGGTCTATGTCTTTTGATTGGGGAGTTCAATCCATTAACATTCAGTGTTATTACTGTAAAAGCATCAATTATTTCATCCATTTTGTCTTTTGGTTCTCTGTTGTCATATCATTTTATTGTCTGTCTTCTTATCCTTTAGTTTACCCTTCCTAATCATCTTCATTTCTAAACTCTTTTCCAAATCTCTTGTCCTTGTTTTTTCCTTTCAGACTGCAGCATTTCTGTTAGTATCTTGCAAATCTTGTCTTTGGTAACCTATTCTATCAGTTTTTGTTTTTTTGCAAAGACTTTGAACTCACCCTCATTTTTGAAGGACAGCTTTGCTGGATTCTTACCTGACAGTTTTTCTTGTTCAGTACCTTACATACATCATACCACTTTCTTCTCTCCTCCATGGTTTCTTAAGATAGGTCAGTGCTTAATCTTATCGAGTTTCTCTTGTATGTGATGCTTTGCTTTTCTCTTGCTGCTTTCAGAATCCTCTCTTCATCTCTGATATTTATCATTCAGAATAGTAGGTGTCTCATGGTAGGTCTATTCGAATTTATTTTGTTTGGGGTGCATTGTCTTTCTTGGATATTGATATTTATGCCCTTTTTAATGGTTGTGAAGTTTTCACTCATTCTTTCCTCAAATATACTTTCTGCCACTTTACCATTCTTTTATCCTTCTTGGACTTCAGTAATGAAAATATTTGTGAGTTTCTGATTGTCATTCAATTCCCTTATACTCTGTTCTATTTTTTTTATATTCTCTTCACTTTCTGTTCTCCCACCTTTTCTAGTTCAGATGTTCTGTTTTTGAAATCACTAATTCTGTCTTCAAGCTTTTCAAATCTGCTCTTATTGTCTCTAATGTACTTTTAATCTCATCCATCGTGTCTTTCATTCCCATAAGGCCGTTATTTTCTTTGCAGGCTTTCAAATTGTTCTTTATGCTCTCCTATTGCCTTCTTAGTATCTTGTATTTCTTTAATCATATTTTCTTTAAATTCTTTGGAGTGATTCAGAACAGTTGTGTGATTATCACTGATTACTTGTATTAAATCCTGTATCTCAGGATATTTGTTCTGTTCTTTTGGCTGGGCCATCTCTTCCTGTTTCTTAGTATAGCTTCCAATTTGTTGCTGATGTCTAAGCATCTGAATTTACTCTGATGACTAATTTCTCTCTCTTACCTATTGTTTTCTTTTTTCACAGCTCTTCTTTGATATTTGGCTCCATTTATTCTCAGGCTTTAAAATTGCCCAACTTAAGTTTTCAAAATTGGGCCAGGGACTCACTAGGGATCACAGATTTTCTCCCAGGGCTTGGATACAGAGATCATGAACAGTTTATGCCCTTGCAATTTCCAGACCAGCCATCAGATGGTGATTTTCAGCACTTCATTCCAAAGAGGTGTTTTTCTGTCTTGGCTTTCCTCTGTTCCTGTGTTGAGTTTCCAGATCAGAGATTCAAAGTGGGCTTTACTGGCTAAATTCACTGAAGAAAAGCACCCCAGCCTCCCATCCTTTTTCCCTTGAAGCAGTTGACAGGGAGTTGACAGTGTTTCTCTCTCAGTTGGCTGCAGTACACCATATGTTTTACCCTGGTTTATATATCTTGGGGTTCAGGAGGGGAACATTTCCCAACTGCCATCTGGGCTTTGTAACTCACATATGTCATTTTCAGTTCTTCCTCACTCTGTCCCTCATCCTCCTGGGAGTTGTATAGCACTTTCCTGGTCTGCTAACCCCCAAAGCAATTCCTCCAACAGCTTCTGGCTCTTTCACCATTGTTTATGTGAGAGCATTCAGCTCTACCTGTTAGTCTGTTGCCCATCCTTTCACTTTTAACCTATTTGTTTCATTGTGTCTAAGGTAAGTTTCTTTGAAATACGATCAAGTTGGAATATGCCCTTTTGTCCTTATTGTGCCAATCTCTGCCTTTTGATTAGAGATTATAGTCAATTTACTGTCAAAGTAATTACAGATAAGGCAGGACTTATATTTTGGACTTTGACATTTTGTTATTTGTGTAAGTCTTATAGATTACCTTTTTGTCTCTCATTTCCTTTGCTGCTGTTTTCTTTTGTCTCTAACTGACCTTTTGAAGTTAAACAGTTTATTTCCCTTCCAATTTAATTTTATTGTAGTTTTTAATAATATTTCTCTTCTGTTGGCCATGGAGTTTGAATTTAACACCATAATCTATAGCAATTTAGCTTGAATTGATAAACTTAAATTGAATAATATTTATGACCTCTGCTTCTCTACTCCTTCATCCTTTTTTATGTTATTCTGGTCACAAATTACAGGAAGATACTCTTTTTTGCCCAATAATATAAAATCATAATTTTTTAATGTATTTATTATAAATCATGTTAGATATAAAAAGTAGGTTATAAACCATGGCTACAACAATATTGACATTTGTGTATATCCAGGAATTTACATTTATTGTGGAGTTTTATTTCTTCATATGGGTATAGCTGTCTAGTGTCATCTTCAATGACTCCTTCTAATATTTCTTGAAGGGCAGGTGTAGGTTGTGGTAGGCTGTAACAGACTCCCTCAGCTTTTGTTAATATGGAAATGTCTTTATTTCTTCCTCATTTTAAAGGACTGTCTTGAGAGATTTAAAATTCTTGGCTGATAGTCTATTTTTTTTTCTGTCAGCACTTTAAATAGGTTATCCTAGTGTCTTCTTGCTTCCATTGTTTCTGATGTGTACTAATAATCAAAACCAGAAATGCTCAATAAGAATGTATATCACTATACTGGGAACACAGGCTGCTATCATATCCATAGACTATTGCATGGACCCAGAGGAGGTGATGGTATCAGAGCAGGTGAAAGCACCAGGCCATTTCCTAACTTATTTAGGATTTCTCATTCCTGAATCAACATTTACATGGTTGCTGTTTACCCTTGACTGTTTGCTATAGTTCTGGAAAAGTTATTTTTGACAGTTTCTGCTTGTTTCTGCATTTGCTTGGTGTTTTTGCCACCCGCTTACTAATGCCCCTCCTCAAAATTACTATTTTTAACCTTCCATCCAGAGATATAATATCCATATTTATTTCAAATCTTCTTTATGAAATAGTTGGTTAAAATTCTATAGCTATTTTATTTCTCATATAATTTAACGGAACTTTGAATACTACCACATGTAAAAGGTCTGGTTATAATTTAGATTTCATTCCTTTTCTTTAAAGGTTAATGAATAAATGAAATATGTTTGTCATTTTTGGAACCTTTAAATAAAATTCTATTTATTTTAATTTAATTTATTTTTTCTTATTTTTAATCCCAAATTGGTATAAAATATTACCATTATTATGAGTGTGGTCTGTCCTGGGACACAATTCCCCTCTCTATATGTGGACCTGTGACATCTATGAAACACGTCATCTGCTTCCAATATGCAATGCAGGGACAGGCATGAGATGACATTCCCTCTCCAATAATAAGGAGCTATTGGAAGCAAACCAGGGATCCTGGTTCCAAAACAATTTGGAACCCAGCAGGGCAAACTTCATTAGAATCAAAGGTCTGAGGGTCATTAATGGATCAGTGATTTTATCTCTAGGCCCTTTGGAGCAGAAGCCCCACCGCTTAGAAACACTTGTGCAGTGGCTGGAGCTGCCAAATGATACTGATGTGGTATATCACCCCTAGAGGCATTGCTTGAGCATTTCAAAAAATTTACTTCTAGTATTATAATAAGTCCATCATCAAAGTAAAGAAAGGAATCATCACTGGGCTTTCTATGGTGCTCACAGTGTATGTGGTTTTTAGCTACTACCTTTCATACAAGGAACTCAAACATGAACAGTGACACAAGTACCACTGAGGAAACTAGTGTGGATGCACTCCACATTCCTGTCTGTGGCCAGCTCTACCTTGGCCCTTCCTTCAGAAGCACAAGCCAAAAGGAAATCCTTTCATATGCTAATTTAGAACTAATTTCCAGTAAAAGATGACCAGCACATACTCTTACCATCTCCAAGCATTGGGATGGCAGCCAGGCTCTATACAAACCCTAGGGCACAGACCTCACCCTATCCAAGCACTGGGGTGGTGGAGAGGCTCTCCATAAACCCTAGGACATAGGCCACACTGTTTCTCAGCATTGGAGTGGTGTTCTGGCTCTCACATGCTCCAGGGCACAGTTCCCCCATATCTTAGTATGATACCTGGGTGGGCCCATTCTCTTGGCCTGAGGAAATCTCTTCACTCCAGACCTAGGTTTCCATTGTTTCATCATTGAAGTCATTCTCCCTTCAATTTGTCCCTTCTCTGAACCTTTTTGTCCATTCTGGTAAGGGTACTGTTGATACAAATTTCACAGTCTTTTCAGATTTGCCTGATGTTTACTGGGAACCAATATATCAGACAATAGAAATGTCTGCAGAACTTTTCTGCATAACTGAATTTCCAATGATGATTTCCACCGAAATGGTTGACTAATTCCATGTTCAGTTAAACATTCACATGGGACTCTGTTCTTTGGGAGCTCACATTCCAGAAGCTCAAGGAGGCCCCTGATAGAGCTACTTCTGGTCCTAGTCTCATATTCCATAAATTTCTGGTTTCTTTGCACTTAAAATTTCAGTTTTCAGCCTATAAGGGACTCCAGTATTAGGATTAAAGCCATCCTGTTTGCTTTGGGCCAAACCTTAATGGAAGAAACCTCATCAAATGTTCCTTTTCACAATGGGTTCACACCAACAGGAAAGAATTTAAATTAAGAACATGTTTTTTTCTAGGGTACATAGCTTCAAACCACTGCAGCATGTCCAGTGGTGAAAACAATCTCAGTTTTTGTTTATCTGTGATTATCTTAATATCTCCCTCATTTTTGAAAGACAGTCTCACCAATTATAAAATGCTTGGTTGGCAGTTGTTTTCTTTCAGGGCTTTACATTTTATCCCACTGCCACCTTATCTCCAGGGTTTCTTACTAGAATTCAACACTTAACCTTATTTGGACCCCCCTTGCTTTTCTCTTGCAGCTATCACAACACTCCCCTTTTCACTGACATTTAACTGTTTGTATTATGTGCCTGGAAATAGTTCTCTTTGGGTTTATCTTGTTTGTGGTTTGCTGGTCTTCTTGAACATGAATATTAATGTCTTTTGCTAAGTTTCAGAATTTTTGCTATTATTTCTTTCAGCATTCCTACTGGCTTTTTCTCTTATTTCTTCTGTGTCTTCCATAATGTAAATATTGTCATTCTTGATGGTAACCCTTTGCTCCTTAGGTTCCGTTCACTTTATTCATTACTTTTTTTCTTTCTGTTCTTTAGCCTGTATGATTTCACTTTTCTTCTTTGTGAGTTTGCTTATCTTACTTCTGCAAACTACAAACTGCTGTTCAAATGCTCTAAGGAATTTTTAATTTATTGTGGTCTTCAACACCATTATTTCTGTTTTCTTCCCTTGTAAAATTTTCATCTCTTTATTGAGAACTTCATATTGTTCATTATTTTCCTGATATCTTTTAGTTTTTTCTATATTTTCCCCTTTATCTCCTTGAGCATGTTGAGCCTCATTTGTTTAAAGTCTTTGTTTGGTATATCCAAAATCTTTTCTTCTTCTTTGATGCTTTCTGCATTTTTATCTAGTTAATTGTTTTCCATTTCTTTGTCATGCAATCCTTTGTTACATAATTTACATTTTAATATTTGAAAGGGTTATTTCTGGGATTTAGTCCATGATCTATCTATTACTTATGTTTCTATCCAGGTAATAATATAACAGAGACTTCCTTGAGTTCAGTACCTAACTAAAACAAATCAGTGCAAAAAATATTTTTCACAGTATTTGCAAAGGCTCTCCTTTAGTTGGTGCTTTTTTCCAGAGTTTAGCCCTCTATCAAAATCAGCAGAGGAGTATATGAATTGTAGGTTCCAATTGTCTTCTCTGAACCTGTGTCTTGTTCTGGGCTTGTAACTTCCTGTGGCCCCAAGAATTCCCTTATTTACAGGACTTTGAATGCCATGTCTAATCTCTATGAAATAGTCTTTCTTCCCATTCTGGGTGTTCTATTGTATGACTTAAATAAGGTAATCCAATATACATTAGTCAAAACATATAAAGTGTGTGGTGCAAAGTGTAAACCATAATGTAAACTACAGTCCATGTTTAGTAACAATGCTTTAATATGTGTTCATCAAATGTAACAAATATACCACACTAGTGAAGGATGTTGTTAATGGGGGAAAGTGGGGGTAGGGGGTGGATTATGTGAGAATCCCTTACAATTTTGATGTAACATTTATGTAATCTTAAACTCCTTTAAAAATAAAGAAAAAAGAAAAAAATGAAGATAGTCCTTTGCCCCAGACTGCTTTGACTTGTTTTCCACAAAGTGACTTTGACTGCAGGGCAAGTTCTAGGAAGGTTTGCCAGAGAATAGTTTCCTGCTTCTGTTTGGTTCATTCTGGGGTACTAGTCAGGCAACCCAGAATATGCATAGGAATTACTCTGCTATACCTGGAACAGAGCCAGGGACCCACAATGGGAGCACAGGATGGTTCCACACCTTGCTGTCAGTGTTGGGGAAGGGGTCAGCAATGTACCATAAGCTTCTCCTACCATTTAATAAAGCTGTATTTGACTGGTTAGTCACTTGCCCAGTTATTACAACACTTTAACTGATTTTCTGAATTCTGAGGAAGATGACTTTGCCAGTTATTGCTAATCTTTCAAAGATTCTGTGGGCAGCACACACTAGAGCAGGTGTTCTTAACCTTTTTTTTTTCCACAGACCCCATTGCCAGTCAGGAGAAAACCAAGAGCCCATGACTAAGTCCAAATTATACTGTGTATTATTTAAGAAATATATCACACTCACACTAATGTATCCCCACAAGAATAATGATTTTTTGAATTTCAATTCGATCTCATGGAACCCTTTGTTGAGAACCCCTGCCCTAGAGCATATAATTTCACCATGTTGGCCAACTGGAATACCATACATATGCCTTTTGCGTGTATGTGATAACAGATCAGTTTTAATTCTAGCATCTGAAGCTATCCAAGGATATGCTTTATAAACATCACAAGATTTCTATACACATTCAATAAAGTGACAACTATAAAATACCTCAAAATCAAGTAAACATAAATTTGAATTGTTCAAACACAATCCACAGAATTAAAAACAAATTCATAAGTCTCCCACAATTATACTAATTGTCAATTAGAAGTTTTACATTTAATACATGATATAACAGTCAATATGTAGTAGGGGATATTGAAAGTGATTTCAGATCCTCATCCTGTCAGTTGTACTCTATTGGGAAGCTTTGACAATGTATGTGACTGGCCAAAGGTGAGTACAACCAAGACCAGAATAGCAGGTAAATTTCTACCACAGTTCTGTAGCTCCCACTTTTTTTGGTCCTTTCTTAGTTAAAAATGAACAGTGGGAGGAAGTGGCTGTGGCTCAATTGGTTTGGGTCCCGTTTACCATATGGGAGGCCCCGGGTTCGACTCCGTGACATGGTGAGCTGGCGCAGCAGGATGACACAACAAAGGGAGACAAGCAGACACAGAAAAATGCAAAAGCAAATGGTCACAGCGAGCACAAGCACCTAGGGGTGGGGTGGGGGGAGGTAAGTAAGTAAAACATCTTTAAAAAAAATGAACAGTGGGAAATAAATATTTATCTTCACATATACTCAAGGTATGCTGTCAAAGCATATTTGCTTACAAACATAAAAATACTTGATAACTAGTTTGAAAAGTAAATAATGTATAAAGGTATATAGCAGTACATTAATCATCTCTGACCCTGGAAAGATGAATTCCATAATTTATATTACATAGAACAAAAATGATTTAGTTTTTTTTAATCCCTCATCTAGAAACACTTGAAAACAAATTATTTATTTCTACCCTCCACAAAGCTGTGAAACAAGTAAAATTTAAAAACCAAGAACAATGAAATGCTTTAATCCAAAAAGAACTCAAATATTTGGCCACATAGGTTATTATCATCTTCCAGATTATAGGTAATAATAAAGGCTTTATAAGCAGTTTTAAATCCATAAATACAATAAACATTTTGGTATTTTGGCCACTGGAAAACAAAAGTTTTAGCACCAGTAAAGGGTTGAGATGTCTTACTTATGAAGATTAAATTCAGAATATCTAAGGTTAACTAAAACTGACATCAAAATTGTCAAAGATGGGCAAAAATTCACATTTAAAAACCTCTCTGTTTCTATTTAGAGTAACAACAAGCAATATGATTCCAAAAGTTAAAAACTATTTCACAACCTAAGACTTCAGCTTAGCAAACAGCTTGGGTTCCAAAACTGGTTCACCCCTCTTAAAATGCAAACCCTTAAAATGTGTCTGTGTATACAGACATATATTTTTAAATAATCAGATAATCTTAGGAGCAGCCATTGTGTTTCCTTTGAATTTAACTTGACATGACCTTAGTATTATCATCAGGAAAGGATTAGCCAGCTTCTTGGTCTAAAGCTAACATGGTGATCATTTATCAGACTTGCTGTCTTAAGCCAAAAAGGTAGGAACAAGATGTGAAAAAAGAATGAGAAGGTGAGTGCTTTCCTGATATTTGGTAACTAAAATTCATGGGATGCTTAGAAATGACACAATAACTGCCTTTCTTGTCCTTTCTTTACTGAGTTGGCTCTGCTGGAGAAGGGCATTTCTCCTCTTCAAACTTTCTTTTAACCCTGGCAAGTTCATGGAAAGCTTGATTACATACCTTCTTATCATTACTGATGCCTCCATCTGTGTTACCTAAATTGCTTTGCTAACTGCTGTCCTCCTTCCTGTGTTACCTGTATCTGATGATCTAGATCTTCTTTGTTACCAATTAAAAAGAAATTCCTCATGGTGGTTGACTCTGAGGATCTGTCTTTGAAACTTACAGATTTCTTCAAAAACTGCCTCTATCTATGTTTGGAAAAACCAACAGGAAACTCTCTCCAGTTCTCATCTACTGTTCTCTCCTAACTCCAAACTCTTCTCATCCTGCTGTATATGGACTATCTTGCTGGACTGCTCTGTCATCTATCATACACTGATTTGTATAAGAATCTTTAGTGGTTGGGTCCTAATGTGTTACAAAATAGAACTGAATGTGCTATGGACCATGATTGGTGGTAATAGTCTGGTGATATTACCTCATAACCTGACAAATGTTCCACCATGGTGTGGTCTGTTGTTGAAGAGATGTTCTATGGGAATTCTACACATGGGCATGATTGCTTTGTAAGTTCACAATTCTGTAATAAAACTATGTTTAAAAAATAATAATAGGGTGGTTTGGGGGGGGGAAATACACCAAATGTAAGATATGGGATATAATTAGTAGTAACATTTTGATGATATTCTTTCATAATTTATAAAAAATGTTTTGCAATAATGCAAGGCATTGGTGATGGGGTGATGTATGGGACTCTGTATGATGTCATGCATGTTTGTTTTATAAGTTCACAACTTTTACTATGCATTTTTTTCTTTTTTTAAATAATTATTTTATTTTTAAAGAATATTTAGATTGCTTAAATGTTACATAAAAATATAAGGGATTCCCATATGTCCTACCCCCCACACACACACTTTCCCATATTAACAACATCCTTCATTAATGTGGTACATTTGTTACAATTGAGGAACACATATTGAAGCATTGCTACTAACCATGGACTACAGTTTACATTATAGTTACACTTTGTCCCTCACAGTTTTGTAAGTTATGACAAAATGTACAGTGGCCTGTATCCATCACTGCAATGTCATGCAGGACACCACCCATGTCCTGAAAATGACCCACATATTGCACCTATTCTTCCCTCTCCCATCCCTCAGAACCTCTGGTGTCCCCTGCCTTTACATCAATGATAAGAGTTCTTCCATTGCTAGAAGTATAATTGCTAGATTTTAATAATAATAAGCCTACTTTAGTTCATTGTTCATTCCCCAAACTTGAGAATTTTCAGATGGTAATGCCCTCTCTGCTTCTAACTGAGAGGGGCAGATGGATGGAACTGTCTTGCTTGCAGTTGTAGACTCTTAAGTTCTTTGTCCATCCTCATCTCCTTGTTAGTTCTTGGTGAGTCCAATGAATTGGAGAGTAGGTGTTGCAGCTCTGCTGAAATTCAGGGCTCAACTGGCACATTTATTGTTTATGTATGTTCATGTATGAATGATATACTTCAATAAAATTTTTAAAAATGGGATGAACTGGATTGTGAGTGCTGACTTGCCCCCGCTGCCCCAGCTATCCACCACAAGCCAGTACTTCTGGCCACAGCTATCCTGTCAGCCCATCACCATGTCCAGAATGCCACAAAGTCCAGCCCTACCAAGCCTCACCACCCACCCTAGGCCCATCCACAAGAACATGTGCAGCAGGCAGACTGTGGACAAGAAGCTGAGCTGGGGTTCCCGGCACCCGAACTGCCCAGAGGGCCCATCTGCACTCAAACAGTGCACCTGTAGCTGACTGGTTCCCCCAAGATGCTGAGAAGTCAGATGTCTACCTGGGGGCGCTGCTACTGTACATCCTTTGCTGCAAATTACATTGTTGTGTTGGGTTGTGAGGCCACCCAATTCTGGGCATGTTGTTCTTTCTACATCAGATTTGATTTACATTTTTAAAAATTTAATAGGAGAAAGAAATTCAATAAGAGAATAATGTTCTAGAGGAAAGATGACCTAGCAGAGAGACATAGTTCTAGCATTGATGTTTCCAAATGAAAGAGAGAGAAAGAGTGGGTACAGAAAGAAAGGAAGAAATATTAACCATACATCTTAGTGGTAATCATGATTACTTCCTGAGTCTCAGAAATTACTTCTAATATGGACTGCAATGTTGAAAATGAACAAAATTCATGCTGCTTCCAAGTATTCAGTAATTTATTAACTTTGTACTTTGAGTCTACAAAATAGAGTTAATAATTAGGTTCATTGCTCTCATATACATATATGTTCCTGCACATAATTAATGCACACACATAAATACACACTCACATGTTCACACAAGCCTGGCTGTTTTCTAATTTAGAGAGGAGCAACATATTGGGCCTATAATTTATTTAACCAATTAACTCTTCTCAAAGAGTCAAACTGTTTTTATAGACCCTGCTTCAAGTTTAAACCCTTAAAAATGCCTTCGTTTGTATGTGTGAAAGTGTGTTGATCCAAAATGAAGAAACTTATTTCTTATGATCTTACTAGACTGTTGGGAGGACTATCTAGTTATAACATGAACAGAAACTTTTTCATAATTAATACTCAGAGAAATTGACTTCTCTCCATTTTGTCTTCCCCTAATTGCACTGCCATGGCCATTTGTATTATTTCCTATGGTTTCTAACAGTAGACGTGTTTGCAAAATTATTTAAGTAGGCTATATACATATGTCCTCAACAACCTGTCAACATTTATTTTTAGTAAGGGCTAAAAAGTTGTTCAACCAAAACTGAGGGTAAATCAATCAGATATTTTCCCAATTGAGTTGCAAACTTTAATCAAAACAATTTTTGTTCCCCAAAGGTTTTTAACTGATACTATAATTCAATATATTAAACCAATATATTTTAAATTTCCTAGATGATACTGGAACTATAACAAATGAGAATTGCTAGAAAATAGACAAAATTTTTTGCTCTAGGGCAGTTTTCATTTAGAGGTAGCTAAATTTTGACCATGGGATGAAAATAGAGAAAGGTGGAGGCCTGGAAGCCTTCTTTGAAAAAATAAATTTTATTCAGGGATACTATTAATTTACATTTAACCATAGCTGCTGGTCCACAAATAATTTACCTAGTGATAATAAAAAATATATTGGGGATATATCATTAATTGTAAACAATAACTTGAAAAAATATACCAGTTTTAATGCATATATGTTGCTTCTAAATTCACTTAATTGCTACTACAATCTCATGTCCTATTCTTACATTGCTTTTTTTACATTTGGTCATGAGAAAAATATTCTTTAGAATCACAGAAAGTTTAATTTTTACTTACTAAGGAAATTGAGTCCTCAGTTTCATGGTAAGTAAAATGAGTCCCAAATATTTACATATTTGGAGTGGAGTTACAATTTGATTCAGGCCTCTGATTTCACACACAGGCCAGTCTCCTCTAGATCATTGTTTCAGGATTCTTAGTTGTCCTTTTTTCCAGACCATTATCAAGTTGGGAAATTTTACTGTGATAGGGCTCAATTCTCACAATGAAATGGAGGAGGATGGATTTTTATTAACAGAGGAGCTCTCAATCTTATATCCTGTCTAGGAAAAAGAACTCTGGGATATCTTGGTCAGCTTACCTCCATATATTTAACATTTTTGCATTTCACCATCCATTATCACCTTTGTTGTCTCTTTCGTGTTCAAATACAGGGGAAACCTAAAATTAAATCCTATCATCATGAGGCAATATCTTATTTGTCAGATGTTTCCCTGGCGCCTTAACTATAACTTTTAACATCCACAGTGCCTCTTTTTCTTAAATTGAAAAGTAGCAAAGAATAAGCTGCAGTGTATCTGGTACAGTCTCATTTTTGAAATTGACTAAGACTTCTTAAAAGTTAATCATCTTTTCCCATTTGGTTAATAAAGAAGACTTGAATTATTAATATTAGGCACTGGAATTTTGATAATTAGCATTATAAGACAAAAGCAAGCCTACCAGATTAAATTTAATGAGAATAAATTGTTAATGAGTAAAAGAGAATTTTCTTAATAACAAAGAAATTAAGATGCACTGTTTTTCTTATTATGGGACTAAAGTAAGAAATAGGATGTCTGATATTTTTCTAAGGTCTTAGACCACTCACCCAGCAGAGTAAGCACAGTTTATTTTATATATCTATTGTCCCAGCATAATGATTAACAGTGCATACTTTCATTTTCCAAAGTGTTTTAGGTAGGAAAAAGACTGTGTTCACTTTACCTACAAGCCTGATTCCAGGTGGCCACCTAGTCAAATTGAGTCTGTATCTGTCCTCTGGGTACAGGTATTTTATGAAGGGAAGGTCAATTCTCCCAAGCCAAACCTACAGAACTCTTCCTGTACTTTCCTAAAGTGGAAGGTAGAATCACAGTTTCCTTTGTTGCCATCATTTGTAAGGAGTTAATGACAAATCCATCACTGCTAGTATTCCTCCTTATGGATGAAAAACCTTTATTTCACTAAAGAGAAAGTAGCCAACAAGCAGAGAGATGCAGAAAAGTGCAATGTGACTTTAGTGCTGGTCAACATGGAGGTCTCTCTTTTGCTTCCTGAAAAACTTGCAAGTGTCTCAGGGCCATCAAAATCTTTTCTTCCCCCTGATTGTCTTAGAGTTGAGTTTAGTCACTTTCATATTTTGGTTACTAAAATCAATGCACTGCAAGTGATATGCTCAAAATTATAGATTCATCAATATGATTTTAAGTTATAAGACAGGATTTTCAGCCTGGGCAGCTGGCCACATTATGGGAATTTACAGAAGTTCGTTAAAGTTTCATCTGTTGTCTCTTGTTTTTCAGTGAATTCTGGAGCTTTTAGGAAATTTGTTAGGAAAATTCTGGTACTTCACAGTGGTTTGAATAATTCTTGTCCCCTTCTTTGGAGAGGGAGTCAGGTTTAAAGAGCAATTATTCAAAAAAGCACACCTGAAATAAAGGGAACAGAAGACATACTGGGAAACAATATGGTTAAGGAAAAGCCTTTATGCTCATAGAGCATTAGCTCATCATTCATGGTGAGCAGATAAATATACCTGTGGAACTATACAATTAGTCTGCAATAGTGAGATCCTGGCAGTTGTAATAGTAAAACCCGGGAAAATCTAGTAATTGTTCCACCTAACCACTTACTATGCATCCCCTGTGTGATAAAGTCAAGAAGGTTCCATTATACAGCATATACCAACTCTCTGACACCAACTCTATGAGCAATACACCAGGAGACTATATTGATATATTCCATGCCTCATTATGACTAAACAATTGTTACCACTTGACTGCCTATGTCAAACAATTTCTACCAACATTTGTAGGCCAAGCATAGGCCAAGAACCAATTATGGAAGCTGAGATTAAGGGATTCTGTATAACTCTTGGTGTGATGATAGGAAGCATACGTGCAGGCCCTATAGAGGAAAAAAATCAATAACTTGTCTGCTGTTTTTTGTTTAGCGAACTAAATTTCCAAAGCCACCACAAGCCCCCAAGAAGAAAATAAACTTGAGCTATATCCAACTAATGCTATAGTGAACTGTATGCTCAGGAAACAAAGTCTGGAGTGTCAAGATGTTAGGTGCACCAATCTCTGGAGTTATTTGCCTTGACCATAGGACCTGGGTGTCTCCAGAGCCCTCAGGAGCCCAACCATTTGGGGTAATATCCACTTTGGCAGTCTACAAGTTCTTGCTGAGATGTGCATAAGCATTACCTCTGGGATGACCTCCCCACACACTTTGAAGTCTCTTAGCCATATAATCTCATTTGTATTTACCTTCGCCCTTTTATTCTAGGTCTTTTTCCAGTTGAATTGCTAGTTGGTGCTTGTTAGAAATCCCTTGCCACCAGGGAGGCTCATCCTTGGGAGTCATTTCCCATGCTTGGGGGAAGTTAATGCATTAAGATGCTGAGTTTGGCTTAGAGAGAGGCCACATTTGAGTAACAAGGAGGCTTTCAGGAGGCAACTCTTAGGCAACCAACAACACTAGGCTAAGTTTCAATTTCAAGAGCAAAGGCTCATAGGCATAGTCATCAACATCAAGGGCTCAACAATGGATCATTCTCCATCACCAGTCATTGCCCCTGTACTTGGGGGACTATTGCTGCTCCTTTAGAGAATGTGGCAGAACTATCCAAGATGGGAATTCAATATTCTCTTGGTTATTGTGTGAGTCTCCACCCACTGTGACAATACCCCATGAACATTTGAACATATTTATATACCTTATATGTATGCACAGGTGAAATTCCATGTATCCCCCATCACTGACACCCCGCACCAATGATCCTCCCCTGGCCCAGTTGTAACCCTTCATGATCCAAAGTTTCTTAAAAAATGAATCCATTAAAATAGCCAAATACAATTAGTTGGAAAATGAAATAATAAGATAGTTTTAAATATAAGAAATAAAATACATAAACATTTTAAAAATCTAAAAATAAAATTAAGATTGAGATATTAAAAAATAATGAAAAATATTTAATTTTTTTGATATTTTGTCTTTCTTCACTGTAATATCTGTTGTCCTTTATGTACAGTGACATTTTTTCCCATTTATTCCCCTGTGCCAGTGGGCCCTACTTTGGAGTTTGTGCTTCTGAGAGTGACAGTGTCAGACTCAATTAAGGCTTCCCTACACATGGCTTATCTGTCCCTTCTATTTAAATCTATACTTGGTGCTAGAATTTGTAGGTATACATCCAAGAGACTGGAGTCTTTGGGCTGTCCATGTGCCAGCTTGGTCTGGAACCTCAGGGGAGATGCCAAACCTCCTCTCCAGTACATTGGACTCACCTAGGACAACTAACAAGGTGGTGATCATTGACAAGCATGGTACTGAGGAAATGAGAGAGCCAACAACTACAAGCAAGTGAGTCCCATCCATCAGCTGTATGGGAATGAAGCCTCCTCTCAATTAGAGTTGGAGTGGACATCACCATCCCAGAATCCTCAGGATTGGGGAATGTTCTATGGACAAGAGTTGACTTACTGTTATTCTTCTATAGACATATTGTGATTCTAGCATTGGAAGAAATTATAACGATGTGGAGGCAGTGACCACGGGACACTCTGGGGGCAGGGAGA
>JAKSZT010000758.1:8134-22650 GCA_026826555.1 Tolypeutes matacus
CCTCACTTCTTTCATTCTTTATTTCCCCTCCTTCCTCCTCCAGGTACTCTAGGAGAGACAGTCCACAGTGGGATTCATTGAGGGGCATGGTTGACAAAAAGGAAGGCACCTATCCTATTGTTGGGGGCTTCAGAGGGAATGCATACTTTTTTCCTTTGTTTTTTTTATTTTCTCTTCATTAATTCTTTTTTTCTTTCTTCCTTTTCCTCATTTTTTTTCTTTTTTCTTTTCTTTTCTCTTTTTATTTTTTGTTCATCTATTTATATCCTTTTTTCTTTCTTTTTCATTCTTTTATATATTTTTTTTCTCATTTTACTTTTTTTGTTTTATTTTGTTCTTTTATTTTTTCAGTTAAACATGGCAATCCTAAAACTATAAAATGATAGAAAACAGATGCCAAAGAACTTAACACAAAGACAAAAATAAAATCATAGGCAAGAGAGAGAAACTGACCAACAGAAAAAACCCATGAAGATAAACAGATACCTAGACATCAGGAAAAAATTGCAAGCCATAATAAAAAACAGGAATATATGGTCCAGACAAATAAACAAACTAAAAATCAAGAGAAGACCCAGAATTTGGAACAGTTGATTAAAGACATTCAAACAAATATCCTGAATTAATTAATTAAAATGATGGAAGAGAAAAGTGTATTAAGACATTGGGTGCAAATACAGAAGAAACTGCAAACATACTTAAGAAATAATAGATCTTATGGTAATGAAAGGAACAATGGAAGAAATTGAGACTACACTAGAATCATACCACAACAGATTTGAACAGATAAAGGAACAAATTAACAAATTAGAATATATGACACCCAAATTTGCACAGATAGCAGAACAGATGGACAAAAAAAAATTTGTAAAAAAAAAAAATCAGCAGGTATTCAGGAAATTGAAAGATAACACAAAAGTCACAAACATAACCATTATGGGTGTCCCAGAAGGAGAGGAGGAGGGAAAAGGGGCAGAAGGAGTGTTAGAGGAAATAATGGACCCAAATTTCCCAACAATTATGAGGACATGTATATAAATATCCAGGAAATTCTTTATACTCCAAGCAGGAAAATACCCAATGAGATCTACTGTGAGACACTCAGTAAACAGATTGGCAAATGCAGAAGATAAATAGAGTATCATGAAAGCAGCAAGAGAAAAGAGATCCATTACACATAAGGATTGCTCAATAAGATTTAATACAAGTTTCTCATCTGAAAACATAGAGGCAAGAAGGCAGTGCTAAGACATAGTTAAGGTGCTGTAAGAAAAAAAATAACCTGCCAACCAAGAATTCTTTGTCCAGAAGAACAGTCCTTCAAAAATGAGGGAGAGATAAAAATATTCACAGATAAATAGAAATTGAGAGAGCATGTCAGCAATCATCAATTTTAATTCAAGAAATACCAAAGGGACTTCTGCAGGTTGAAAGGAAATGATAGGAGAGAGAAGTTTGGGGGAGAGTGTAAAAAGGAAGAATATTGGTAAGGATACCTAAAAAGGGTTTAAAGCCAAACAAAAATAAAATAACATTGAATTTAATATCAATAACATTGAATGCTTATGGAATAATCTCCACAAATAAGAGACACAAATTGGGAGAATGGATAAAAATATGACCCATATATATGCTGTCTAAAAGAGACTCAACTTAGACCCAAGGACACAAATAGTTTGTAAGTCAAAGACTGGAAAATAATATTTGACACAAGCAAGATCTATTAAATGGCTAGGGAAGCTATACTAATATCAGACAAAATAGCCTTTAAAGGAAAAAAAAAAAGTTGTAAGAGACAAAGAAGAACACTATATATTAATAAAAGAACTCTACCAAAAAGAAAGATTTTATACACATAACCAGAGTACCCAAAAGTACATGGGGAAAACACTGGCAAAACTAGGGGGGAAAATATATATCTCCTCTAATAGTGGGTGACTGCAATACACTACTCTCAGAAATAGAACACCTCAACAGATGAGCAATAAAGAAACAGAGATCTTGAATAATACTTTACAGGAAGTAGACACAATGGACATATTAATAACATTGCAACCCAAAACAGCAGTATATACATTCTTCTGAAGTGCTCGTGGGTCATTCTCCAATATAGACTATATGTTAGGTCATAAAACAAACTTCAATGAGTTTAGAAAGATGGTAATTATACAAATTCGATGCTATAAAAAAATTACAAAACAATCTCTCTAGTGAACTTAGATGTAATAATCCTCAACCTAATACTTGCAAACTGAATCTAACAACACATCAACCGAATTATACACCATGATCAAGTGGGTTTTATCCCAGGTATGCAAGTATGTTTCAATATAAGAAAATCAATTAATGTAACACACCACACCATATTAACAGATAAAAGGAAAAAATTACACGATCATCTCTATTGATGCAGAAAATACATTCAACACAACTTCCATATATTTGTGAATTTTTCAGTTCTCCACAATTTATTGATTTCCACCTTTATTCCATTGTAGTTATGGAATTAGGGTGGCAATCACAATTTTCTGGAAGAGTTTGAGTGGGATTGGTATTTGTTTTTTTCATAATCATTGGAAGAATTCACCTGTGAAGCCATCTGCTCTTGGATTTTTTTGTTGTTGTTGTTGGGAGGTTTCTGATGACTCATTCAATCTCATTACTTGTGATTAGTCTTTTGATGTATTCTATTTCTTCTTTCATCAGTATAGATTGGTCATATGTTTCTAAAAGTTTATTTTTCAGATTATTGGCATTAATTTTTCCTAGTATCCTCTTAGGATATTCTATTTCTGTGGGGTCAGTGGTGATATCCTCTCTATCATATCTGATTTTATTTATTTGCATCTTCTTTATTTTTTCTTCATTATTCTAGCTAAGTGTTAGTCAATTTTATTAATCATCTCAATATATCAGCTATCGGTTTTGTTAATACTCTCTATTTTTTTTTTTATTTTCAATTTCATTTAATTCTGCTCTAATCTTTGTGATTTCTTGCCATCAGCTTGTTTTTGGATAGTTGTATGTTCCTTTTCTAATTACTCCAGATGTAAGGTCTTTGATTTTTGCTCTTTCTCCTTTTATAATGTAAGCATTCAAGACTATAAATTCCCCTCTCAGCACTCTCTTCCTTGATTCATATAAGTTTTGATATGTTGTTTGTACATTTTCATTCTTTTTGAGATTTTACTGATTTGACTTGCAATTTCAATTACATATATTGAAATGCAGTTACTAAATTAAAAAAAAAAGATATAATACTATATATATGTGCTTCTTTCTTAACACTTGAAATAATAATCCAATACATCAAAAATATAGGAATCTAAAGTTAAATTTTAATTTTTAAAGACATGTCAATGTGCAGACTGTTGTTGATCTTGAATAAGAACATTAAAATGAGGTGTAGTATTTGACAAGACAATGTATATATCATGTTGGACATCTAATTGAGTTGTTTTTTTTTCAGTTCAAGCTCATGGGCCCCTGAAATCTTTGATTTCCATGGACCCCTGGTTAATCAACACTTCCTCAAACAAAAGCATTCCCAGGGGCTCGAAGGCTGTCTGGACCAAAGATGCAAGGCATATAGCCTTGTAAAATCAGCACCCCCTGAGTGGGCCCTAATTGGGAATATCTGTTAATCTATTTCCCCAAAATAGCATAGTTATACTCATTTATAATTCCCATATTCGTGATTCTTCTACTCCTTTTATTTGACCCTATAATTCTCAATATACCTGTTAAATAAGTCTCTCACAGACATAAATCTTTGGATTTTCTTATGCTGATTGATCTCTGAATTGCTCAAGAGTATTAGCCAAATCCTACTCTCCAGTTCTTCGGGCATGCCCTAGAAAACTGACAAGTAAATGATGATGGAAAACTCCCATCCCAAAAAACAAGGAGTATCTATGACTCCATGCAAAACACTTCCTTCTATCTACCTCATAATATCTAAGCCCCTTCTCAGCTTGAATTTGTTAGTATGGACATCATCCCAAATCCTTCAAGATTGAGGAATGAACAAACATAAAAGGAAGTGTAACCACAGATTAAAGTAGGTTTATTTACATTTAGTTATTATCTTGTATTAATGGAAGAAGCTTTTACATTTATATAAAGATAGCAGTTTCTAGGGGTTCAGAAGGGAGAGGGAGGAATGAATATGTGAAATACAGAGCATTTTAGGCCAGTGGAATTGTTCACTATGATACTGCAATGCCATGCACATGACATTATTCATCTGTCAAAGTCAATATAACTGTACTTCACAAAGTGAACAATAATGTAAACTGAACACTTCAGTGAGTAGCAATGCTTCAATATTGGTTTGTCAATTGTAACAAATGTACCAGTCTAATGTAAAATGTTAATAATAGGGGAAAATATGTGTGTGAATGTGTGTGGGGGTTATATGGAAATTCCTTTTACTTTTGGTGTAATTTTTCTGTAAATCTAAAACTTCACTAAAAATAAAGTTTAGTATTACAAAAATATGAATGGAGGCAATTTTGCTTTTTCCCTTCTAATCTTGATAAAATTAATTTAATTTCTAGCTTTCTAACAATAGTGAGCATCTCCAAATCAAAAGTTGAAAACATAGGTGCAATTGGAATACCACAAAAAGAAAAAGGATCAGAAGAAATATTTGAGGTACTACTGGCAAAGAAATTTCCCGAGTTAGTGACAGACCCAATCCAAAAGAAAGATTAGAGAACAGCAAATAGTATAAATACAATAAAATATTCACTTAGGCCTGTATGCAAACTGCAGGAAACCAAAGATAAAGAAGACAACTTGAAAGAATCTGGTGACAACTTACCTATAGAATCCAATAGTTTAGTATTACATGGACTTCTCTCAGAAAAACCATATAAGCAAGAAGAGAGTGAAGTGTAATATTTAAAGCATTTAAGAAATAATACTAATCTAACATCTTATAGTCAATGAAATTTTCCTTCAAATGTGATGGAGAATTAAAGTCTTTCACAGATAAACAAAAACTGAACTAATTTCTCACCTGTACACTTGGCTTGAAAGAAATACCAAGAGAACTTCAAAGAGAAGAAAAAATGCTGTAGAAAATACATTTGATTATGCAGGTAATACAAATGGGATTTGAAAAGGAATAAATAAAAGAAAAAGAATAGATTTTATTATTATTTACATCATAAATAATTGGTTTTCAAAAAATAATACTAGCAATTTATTAAGTGATTAAAATTATAGATAAAGGAAATGAATGTCAGCAAGAATAGAGATTTGGGAATTATCTGCTATAAGTTACCTGCACTACCTATGAAGATGTATTGTTATTTGAAAGTGGAGTTAGATCTGTTGTAAATGCATATTGCAAACTCTACAGCAAACCAATAAAACATAAAAAGAGAAGTATAATATGCTATGGGAGGAAAAAATTAAATTATATAAACATCTTAATTAAAATTATAGTCGGAAGAAAAAGAGCATAAGATAAAAATCAATAAAGAACAATGAAAATTAATAGAAAGTAGTTACACATATAGAAGATATAAGTAATTACTTTAAATATGAATTGTGTAAATACATCAATTAAAAGACAGTCAATATAGAAACAAAACCTAATAAGTTGTCTACAAGAAAACATATTAAATATAGTCATAGATTAAAAGGAAAGATATGAAGAAAGTGTTATCATGCTAACTCTAATCCAAAGGAAAGCTAGAGTAGCTATATTTATTTCAGAAAATCAGACACCAGAATAAGGAAAATTATGAGAGATAAAGAAGAGTAAATTTTCCAAGAAGCCATCCAATTCCTTAACATGCATGCTGCAATAACAGAGTAACAAAATATGTGAGACAAAACTGATAGACAGGAAAGGAGAAACAGCAAACCCACTATTATAGGAGACTTCAAAACACTTTTTCATATTTTTTTTTGCTCCCTAATTGTTGCTTTTGTGGCCAGGTAATATATTTTATATTATTTCTATTCTGAAAATTTGTAAAAATGTGTTTAATAACACAGAATGCATTCTTTGTTGTTGAATGTTCTATTTGAGCTTGAAAAGAATGTCTTCTGCTGCTGTTGGATGGAGTGTTTGATAAATGTCAGGTAGATTAAGTTGATTCATAGTGCAGTTCACAACCATAGCCTTAATGCCTTTCTACCTTCTGGATCTTCCACTTATTGAAAAAATGAGCCAGTAAGGGCTCCAGGAGCTCCTTCTAATATTTTTTTAAGATTTATTTATTCATTTTATTCCACCACCACCCCACCTGCTATTTATGCTTGCTGTCTGCTCTTTGTTTCGCTTGCTGTGTGCTTGCTGTGTCTGCTCACTGTGTCTGCTTTTCTTCTTTTTAGGAGACACCAGGAACTGAACTCAGGATCTACCATGTGGCAGGTGGGAACCCAATCTCTTGAGCCACATCTATTCCCTACTTGCTGTGACTCTCATTGTATCAGCTTGCTCTGTCAGTTCACTGTCTGTTCATCTATTAGGAGGAACCAGGAACAGAACTCAGGACCTCCCAGGTAGGAGGTAGGCGCCCAACTGCCTGAGCCACATCCACTCCCCTCCTAATATTTTTTAACAATATTTGTTTTATATTTAAAGAAGTTTTAGATTACATAAATGTTACATTGAAAATATAGGGAATTCCCATATACTCCACTACCTCCCCCTCCCTACACACACACAAACACACACACACGCACACACACATATGTTTTCCTATGTTGACAAAAATATTCATATTGTAGCCACAGGGCTATAGGAAAAATTATGTATACAAGATGGTGAGGTTCATATTTTCTCATCTATGCCTCATGTAAAGCAAGGACCTGCAACTGAGTAATATTTCTGGAAAACAGAAGTCAAGAAATTTGTCCAAGATTTAGAGTTATGTGCTGATTTCAGTTAAGAAAGGACGAAAGGATCATTGGATCTTTTAGGGATGTATTATCAGTTGGCACAGGCTACACTGGACCATTAACAGTTGACAAAACAAACATACAAATAATTGAAGCAAAATAGCCAGGTTCAAGGAGGAATCTGTGATGGTAGCCTCTCCAGCTGGCCAGGACCTTTGCCCCTTCATGAGAGCCTCTTTGGTGCTATTGACTTTATAAGAAGAACCAAAGAAAATGAATTAAACTTTTAAAATGTTAGAAAGACTTCTGGTGTAGCTACTTTCTCCCAAATGAGAATCCTGTCAATCCTTTTGGAATTATTTCTTGTGTTGGACAAAATGAATGATTGTGAATTACAGATAAAAAGGAAAAGAATTGATAGTGTGCTTTTTGAAAACAAGAGAGTAATAAATTTGTCATAAATCTTCCATCTCTTACTGATGTGTTTATAGCCTATGTAAATAAAATAATATCACATGCATTCAAGCAGCCTCACTTGTTCTTCAGGACACAATGGTTATATGGATGTAACCCCAAAGAAGCATGATAAAAGAGCCAACAATATGGAACTTTTCCTCATAATGATAAAGTAACTGAATAATAATGGCTTGCTTTTCTAAATGTGTATATCCTATATGAGGAAAAATAAATCCAAACTTCATGAAACAGAATAAACTTTATTTCACAGAGGGACAAATATATTCTGATTTTGAGTGATTATATTTTATGGATATTTCAATAAATTAATTTGATCACAATCTATATGAAAGAAAGTTTTACTTGGAAACTAGAAGTATACTGAGTTTCCTATGAAGTAGAAGGAGAACAAAATCTTGAGATGGCCAGAACTTAAAAAAAAATAACAAAATATAATAATATAAGCTTTTCTTCTCAGATATCATAAACCAATACATTAGTTTAAGCAACAAAATATTGGTGATATTTGACTTTTCTGACCAACAGCAGAAGGAAAATTTCATATATTTCAATATAATATGTTTGTTCTTGTTTCTGGAATAGCCAAAGTGATCCATAGATAAGAAGAGACAGTTTTCTGAAAAGGATCATATTTACAAACATCTTATATAAAGTTAAAGGCAACATTGCAAATCACTTGAAAAAATTGATAATTAATACAAAGTTATTGGGATAACTGAACATTTGTCAAAAAATGAACTTGTAACAAATTTATAATTTTAAAAATAATCAGTAAGAAGAATTCAGTTCCCATTATGACACAACAAACACAGAACCATACTCATGTATACAATAAAACTGGAATTAAAATTATCCACTAATATTTTTATGTATTTTTTAATTAAAGCAGTTGTAGGTTTACAGAAAAATCATGCAGATACTTCACAATTCTCATATAATCCCCTAATTCAAATACTGTTTTACCTGTTATTCACATTTTGCATTGGTGTGGCACATTTGTTATTGTTGATGAAACAATATTATTATAACTATATTATTAACTAGCTCTGTGTTTCTTTTTAATACTGGTAGCATATATGAAACCTAAAATTTTCCATTTTATCCATTTTCAATTCAGTGGTGTTAAATGCGTTTACAATGCTGTGACACCATCAGCAAGTTCATTAGAAAAACTCTTACATTAACCTAAATAGAAAGTCTAAAACAGGTAACCATAAATCTCCATTCTCCAACCCCAACTAAACTCTGTGAACTGGGATTCTAGTTTATGACTTTATGAATATTCATATTCTAATTATTTTGTATCATTGAAACCATACAATATTCATCCTTCTACTTCTGGTTTATTTCATCAAATATAATGTCTTCAAGGCTCATCCATGTTGTTCTTTGCCCATTTATTAATACAGCTTATGAATAAACTGTGTGAATAAAATAATAATAAAATTCCACAACCACCACCAAAATTAAAAGATTAGTTACAAACTAAGAACATGCTTTACAATATATATTATACCTGTGGCAGCAACCTTCCTCCCCCCAAGGGTCCCATCTTCTTGTTATTTAATCAAATATGACTAATCTAGGTAATTTTGAGTAGGTAGGGACTTTACATATGTAATTAAAAGCTCAAAGCAGTCAATTTTAAGATCCTGAGATTATCTGGATGGGTCATATCAGTTTATTCATGTTTCTTGTTCTGCCAAATAAAGGCTAACAATAATGGAAGCTTAATATTATAAAGTTTATTAAATGCAAAGGAGATGGAAACAATTAAGACATATTTAAGTCAAAATAGTACATAGAAAGAGCTGCTTATTAGTAATTAATATGGTGTGTGGCCTACGAGCTACAAAAAAGGATTCCACTGTTGTGGAAATTCACAAGCCGCTAAATAGTTAATAAGAAATTAAGTAAAGATAAATATATATACAAACTCACCAAACCATGGGACACACCAACATCTAGTTCATGGCTGGGAAGTACCGAATAAGCAGCAGATACCAGAGTAACGATTGGAAACACCTGGGCAGAGTGTCCCCTCCCAGGGTGAGAAGAGACTTCAACCTGCTTCGATACGATCCTCCCATTTTATACTAACATCGAGTATTGCTTATCCGTCCAAATCATGAGCCGAGCCAAAGCACATTCCAGAGTTTGTGCATCAATTCCCAAGGAAATGGCCTGTTTCCTTGAGGTTCACAACCACCCTGGAATGTTCCTAATAATATCTTGGTGTTTGCTTGACCCGGGAACAAAGAACTGTAAGTTCTTGATTTAGCCCATAGGGTTACTGCCCAGTTTCTCTGCCTTTTATGCTGATCATATGCTGACCAAGGAAATACTAGTTGCTGATTGTCAGAGTTTAAATTTTGTAAAATACCCACTAAATTTTTTCCCAATACATTGGTGGTAGAGAAAGATGTCAGAGATTTGCAACATGATATGGATTTGATGCAATTGAGGCTTAGAGCAGCCCCCAGCTAACAGTGAGCAAGGGATGGGACTTCAATCCTGTAACCACAAGGAACTTATTGCTGCAGTAACTAAAATGAGCTTGGAAGTGGATTCTTCCCCAGAGACTTCTGATAAGAGTCAATCAAGTCTCATGCCTTGATTTTGGCCTTATGAGACCTTTAGGAGAGGACCCAAATGTGCCTTGCCAGAATAACCTGTAAAAAACTAAATGGGTGCTGTTTAAGGCTGCAGAATGTGTGGTAGTTTGTTATGACAATGATAGAAAGCTAATATATATTTTGGTATCTAGAAGTGGAGTGCTTCTGTAAAAATACCTAAAAATATGGAAGTGGTTTGGGAATTGGGCAGTGAGCAGATGCTGGAGAATGTTGGGGAAAATGATAGGAAAAGCCAGATTTCCTTGAACAGAAATATATACATCAAATTTGCTGCTGGTGAAGGCTCAGAGGGGAGAGAGGAGCTTTATAGAAAAGTACTAAATCACGTTAGAAAAAACATAAATCACTGTGAAAACACTGATTGTGGAAATCTGGACTTGAATGCTGCTAGTGAAGATTTAGGAGAAAATGAGGAACATCTTATCAGAACCTAGAAACAGAGAGATCCTTGATATGTTAGGGTAGAATCTTAGCAAGATTGTGTCTTACAGTTAATATGGAAAGCAGAACTCAAACATGATTAACTTGATATGAAAGTTTTAAGGCAAATTAAAAAATATCTTTTGGATAAAAGTATTGGGCAAATGTAACAATCAAATTTTTATTGCTTTTAATTAAACTATTTTGAGATAATTATAGTAGCATGCCATTGTAAGAAATAATAGAGATTCTATGTACCATTTACTCAATCTCCCCATTAGAAACATTTTAATAAGCAAGAGTGCAATATTAAAACCAGAATACTTGCACTGATGTAGTCAAGATAGAGAATAAATCCAATGCCAAAAAGCTCTTTTATGCTTCCCTTAACTAATATCATCCATTCTGTAGCAGTTTGATATTATTTATGAATTCCAAAAATAGATATTGGGTTATGTTTGTAAACTGGTCTGTTCCTCTGGGCATATTCGATTGTATTAGATTCAGAGGTTTCACTTTTACTTGATTAAATTAAGACAAATTGTTTCGGCCATGTCAGTAGGATGTTGAGTCCCCACCCCCTTCATGGGTGAGGACTCAAAGAGAAAATGACATCACAGAGGAGAGAATGAGAGTTTTCATGCTGGAGCCGGAGGAAGTGAATATACAGAAAAGCAGATATGTGAGGAAAGAGAGAAAGCTCCATTTGGTATGGCATGATAAGAGAATGAGCCTGATAGTCTACAGCTGACCTTGTGAAGAGAGCAGAGCAGGTAAGCCCAGAAAGAAACAAGCTCCAAGGAGAGAGACAAACCTCAGAGAGAAACGAGTCTCAGCAGAGAGATAAGACATCCCAGCCTACAGCTGAGACTGGAAGATGCTGGAACCACGGGGCCTTAGAAGGAAAAGGAAGGCTGCACCCTCGCAAAGACAAGCAGCCATCTTGCTCCAACACATGGCAACAGACTTTAGTGAAGGAAGTAACTTATACTTCATTAGCATTATGACTGGAAACTTCTACCACAAATAAATACCCTTTATAAAAGCTAACAAATTTCTGGTACTTTGCATCAGCACCCCTTTAGCTGACTAATACATCTTCTATCTCCAGCACTTCCTTACCAACTGGAAACCACTAATATGTTCTCTGTTGCTATTATTTTGTGATAACAAGAATGTTAATTAAACGGGATCATACAGTATGCTATTTTCATTAAAGAAATTGTCGGTTTACAGAAAAATCATGCATAAAATACAGGATTCCCATGTACCACCCTATTATTAACTCTCTACATTGTTGTGATACATTTGTTACTATTAACGAGAACACATTTTTATAATTGTACTGTTAAACGTCTACGGTTTAAGTTAGAGTTCACTGTTTGTGCTGTGTAGATCCATGGATTTTTTTAAAAAATTTCTAGTCTAGTACCAAATATACAAACTAGCATTTCTGCTTTTAACCACATTCAGGTATAGATTTCAGTTCTTTTAATAATGCTCACAATTTTGTGATAACATCACCACTATTCATTGCCAAAACTTTTCCATCATTCCAAATAGAAATTTTATACATTTTTGGCCTTAAATCCCTATTATTTTTCCCCACCTCAATCCATGGTTAACTATATTCTAGATTCTGACCCTTTGAATTTGCTTATTCTAATTATTTCATATCATTGGGACCATACAATATTTGCCCTTTTGCATCCCATATATTTTACTCAATAGGACTTCTTCAAGTGTCATCCAGGTTGTTGAATGTATCAGCACTTCAGTCATTTTCTATAGATGAAAAATATTCATTGCATGAATGTATCCCACTTTGTTTATCCATTCATCAGTTGATGAACACTTGGGTTGCTTCCATCTTTTGCCAATTGTGAATAATGCTGCTATGAAAATTGTTGTGCAAATATCTCTTCTATCTGTGTCACTACTTTCAATTCTAAGGGGTATATATGGAATAGGGGGATAGCCAGGCCATTTTGTATTTATATTCTTAGTTTTCTGAGTAACAAAAAACTAAAACTAAGTTTGCTGAGACTCCACAGCAGCTGCACCATTTTATATTTCCACCAACAATGAATGAGTGTTCCTATTTCTCCACAGCCTTTCCAATGCTTGTTATTTTCTGCTTTGTTAATAGTGTCCATTGTAATGGTTGCAAAGTGTTACCTCACTGTGGTTTTGATTTACATTTCCCTGATGACTAATGATGTTGAACATTTTTTCATTGCGATTTGTGTATCTTCTTTGGAGAAATATCTATTCAAATCATTTCCTCATTTTTTTAATTGGGTTGTCTTTATGATGTTAAGTTGAAGCATTTCTTTATATATTCTGGGTATTAAACCTTTCTTGGATGTATAGTCTCCAAATATTTTCTCCCATTGTGTAGAGTGCCATTTTACTTTCTTGATAAAGTCCTTTGAGAAGCAAAAGTTTTTTTATTTGTTTGTTTGTTTTGTTTTTTAGGCCAGTAAAAAGAACTTATTAGGAAATGGGGGAAAGAACAGAGCTTGCTGAGAAATGGGAGAGAAGGATGGAAATACGCACCAAGATATGATGCGGGCTCCTCTAGGTAGAGAGAGCCAAAAGTTTTTAATGTGAATGAGGTACAATTTAACTATTTTTAATTTTGTTGTTTTTAGTTTGGATATAAAGTCTTAGAAGCCATTGCCTAACATAAAGTCCTAAAGATTCTTTATTTCATTTTCTTCCAGGAGATTAATGGTTCTTGTTCTTATATTTAGGTCTCTGATCCATTTTGAGTTGACTTTTGTATAAGATATGAAGCAGCAGAGGATCCTCCTATTTTCCTTTTTTCAAATGGAGTTCCAGTTTGCTCAGCACCATTTGTTGAAGAGACTATTCATCCCCAATTGAGTGGTCTTTGCCTATTTTACAAAACTCAGTTGGCCATAGATTTGAGGGTTGATTTCTGAGCTCTGAGTTCAATAACATTGGTTTGTATGTCCATCCTTACATCAGAACCATCCTGTTTTGAAGACTGTGGTTTTGTAATAAGATTTCATAATAGGAAGTATGAGTTTTCCAACTTCATTCTTCTTTTTCAAGATGGATTTAGAGATACTCAGGGCCCCTTGCCATTTCATATGAATTTCATGATTGAATTTTCCATTTCTGCAAATATTTTTTTTTTATTTTGATTGGAATTGCATTGAATATGTAATTTGCTTTAGTTAGGATTGACATCTTTACAAAATTTAGTATTCCAATCCATGAACACTGAATGCTCTTCCATTTATCTAGGTCATCTTTGGTTTCTTTTAACCATGTTTTGCAGTTTTCTTTGAGGAAGCACTTTATATCTTTGGATAGATTTATTCCTACTTCTTTGATTCTTTTAGTTGCTATTGTTAATGGGATTTTGTTCTTGATTTCTTGTTCCAATTGTTCATTGATTTTGTAAAGATTGTAAAGAAACACTGCTGATTTTTGCATGTGGACCTTGTACACTGCAATTTAACCAAGACCATTTTTTAGCTCTAGGAGCTTTCTTGTAGATTTTTCAGGGATTTCTCTATATAAGATCATGTCTAGTAGTTTTATGGTCCTGGCTTTTATATTTAGATCTTTGATCCATTTTGAGTTGATTCTTGTATAGGGGGTGAGATAGGGGTCCTCTTTCATTCTTTTGGTTATAGATATCCAGTTCTCCCAACACCATTTGTTGAAGAGACTGTTTTTTCCCATCAGCGTGGGCTTGGTAGGTTTGTCAAAAACCAGTTGACTGTATAGGTGAGGGTTTATTTCTGGATTCTGTATTCTATTCCACTGATCGATAAAACTACTAGAAGAAAATGTAGGGAAACATCTTCAAGACCTTGTAGTAGGTGGTGGTTTCTTGGACTTCACACCCAAAGCACGTGCAACAAAAGAAAAATTAGATAAATGGGACCTCCTCAAAATTAAACACTTTTGTACCTCACAAGACTTTGTCAGAAGGGTGAAAAGGCAGCTGACTCAATGGGAAAAAATATTTGGAAATCACATATCTGATAAGGGTTTAATATCCAGGATATATAAAGAGATGTTGCAGCTCAACAATAAAAAGACAAATGACCCAATTAAAAAATGGGCCAAAGACTTGAATAG
>JAKSZT010000760.1:0-10351 GCA_026826555.1 Tolypeutes matacus
TCTTACCTTCTAATTGAGTGGAATCTTTGTTATGTTCACTAGTGGCAGCACTCCTCCTTTTGGAACTAAGACTTGTAGACCAGCAGAGTTTTAGGTGGCAGGCACAGGAAGCAAAAATTTTCCTAGTGGATCACTAGGAGTAATAATGAGTGGTGCCACTAGTGAACATAACAAAGATTCCACTCAATTAGAAGGTAAGACTACCCCTGGCCAGTTTGGACTCCTCTTACCTCTGAATCAATAGGCAAAGAAGGTAATTACTGTACTGGAAGGGGTTATTGATCCTGACTGTCAAAGGGAAATAAGACTGCTTCTTCATAATGAGGGTAAAGAAGATTTTGCCTGGAAGATAGGAAATCATCTAGGGCATCTTTTGGTGCTGCCATTCCCTGTGATTAAAGTCAGTGGAAAATTGCAACAACCCAATCCAAGCAGGAATAACAATGGCCCAGAATCTTCAGGAATGTAAGATTGGGTCACCCCAGGCCTGCTGAAGTGCTTGCTGAGGGTGGTAGGAACATGGAATGGGTAGTAGAAGAAGGTAGTTATAAATATGAACTTCAACCATGTGACCAGTTACAGAAAGGAAGACTATAATAGTCATCAATCTTTCTTCCTTGTTTTGCTATGAGTATGATTGTATATGTATATAAAACAAATTTTTTTGTTTTCTTCCCCAAGCTTTTCCTCTATCATATGACAAGTTGTATTAGTTCCAGGTCATAATATTTAAGGATGTCAAGTTTAAAAATGGATATTACCCAAGGACTTGCACCCTATTCTGAAGGAATTAACGCATTTCCAGTTTTATGCATGGAAGTTGAACATTGTTAGGTGGAAATACATATATATATATATATATACACACACACACATATATACATGTCTGTTATTATTTTTACTTAGAGACTAAGTATGGTTTAATGTAAATGTTTATGGTTGTTGAGTTGACAAGGGGTAGACTGTGATGGTTAGGCTAATGTGTCAACTCAGTTAGGTAATTGTGCCCAGGTGTTTGGTCCAGCAAGCACTGGGACAATTGTAATACAAGGATATTTTTGGGCTTTAGTCATCAGTGAGTTTACTGCATACATAATTGATTACATCTACAATCAACCAGGGAGATTGCCATCAGCAATGAGTGATGTTTTATCCAATCAGTTGAGTGCCTTAAAAGGGGCAGTTGATTTCAACATTCAGAGAGAATTTCTTTGTTTTCTTCACCAAGCTTTTGGACAGCCATCGTTTCCTGAGAACTCATCAAGGACCTTCATTGGACTTTCTTTGGAGCTTCTGGTTTGCAGCCTGCATGTAGAATCTAGACTTGTGAATCCCCATGGTCACGTGAGAGATTCTTATAAAATCTCATACTATTGACAGATATCTCCTGTCGATTCCGTTTCCCTAGAGAACTCTAATACAACCAACACCATCCAAAATATACACAGGATTGCACCTACTGAAGAGCAACATCAGAGACTTCACACTACTGGTGAAATAGACTTCACTGAAATAATATTGCCAGTCACTAAAATAAATAAATAAATAACCACAAGAAACCCCATGTGGAGAACAGTATACAGACATGCCTCAATATATTTTCTTAAATACCCAGTTTCCAAACAAAATATATGAGACTGGCAAAGAAACCGTAAATTCTGACCCATATAGGAAAAAATGTTGACAACACAAAGTGCCTATGAGAGTGAGCATAGCTGGACAGACACCTTGTTTTTGGACTTTTAGCTTGCAGAACTGTGGAACAATAAATTTCTGTTGTTTTAAGCCACTCCATTTGTTATGACCCCGTAGGAATCTAATGCACCATCACCTCACACTTTTAGTATAACTATATCACAGTTTTAGTTTTATCAATAAGCAGTGTTAACATTATTTTGATGACATAATTATTGCTCATGGCAAAAAACACAGTGCACTATAACTGTATTTCCATTCTTACACAAATTTTGGTTTCTTTGGAGTTAATGATCACGTTGGTGTTTTCTTTGACTCATTATTTTCTTTTGCCTCAAGCATTTCTGAAGAGTTGCCAAATGCTTCTCTACCATCCTACATATCAGGTAACCCACAAGCTCCAGGTATTTCTTGAGAATATCTCTCTTGGTCCCTCTGCCCTTCTCCAGTCTATAATGATTTTTCTTTAGTGCTGTGATTATTGATTGTGAAACCTAAGT
The DNA here is from genome assembly GCA_026826555.1 of Tolypeutes matacus. NCBI lineage: Eukaryota > Metazoa > Chordata > Mammalia > Cingulata > Chlamyphoridae > Tolypeutes > Tolypeutes matacus. The sequence goes on from JAKSZT010000760.1 coordinate 2,196, forward strand.
AAGGTTTTTCCTATCTCTGTCCTTAAAACTTGATATGCTTTACTGTGATCATTTCAAACAATGTAAGTAGGGAATAAATTTCCGTTGGCACCAACTTAATACCTTGTCTTTTAAAATTCTCATTTATCTTTCTTAATTAGACAAAATCATTCTAAAAATCAACTATAATATTAAATTTGTCAGACAGGCTCTAAAATCACATCATAGAGTGAATGAAAACCAAACAATATGGTAGATTGTCAAAATATACAAAAAGATATATAGGACTAGGAAAAAATCCAAACTGTTTTAAGAATTCTGAATGTGATAAATGTATTATTTCAAACGAATAGAAAAAATGATGGACTATTAAATGATAGTCTTGGGATAACTAGCCTGTCTTTTAGAAATAGAGTGGGATCCCTAATCAAACCCTTACCTAAATAGATCTCAAGTGAATAGCAATGTAAGGCTTATAATTGAATATAAATACTAGAAGAAATACTCTTGGGAAAGAAAATGCCTTTACTACCAAAATTCCAAAATCAGAATTCATAAGTTAAAAATTGATGCATGTGATTTTCTTGACCATTTTCCTGTTTGCCTTCAATCCATTACCTGCCTTCCCCTGGCTATTTTGTATCAAAATCGAATGAACTGTTTCAACTCTGTTCTCCAAACTCCCTACTAAATGGCTTGTTAGATTGGACCAATGACAGGGACTGATAAGAAATTGGAGTGAGATAGAGGAAAGAAGTCAGAATATTCCTCTTCTCCTTCTCTCCTACAGGCTATGTCTCCAGCATGGGTTGTAACTACTCAGTGATTCTAATCCCCTCAGGATAATTCCCATTGTGGCCAGAATTCTGGATTCTATTAGTTCTACTCTTCATTGTAGGAATTTACTACCATTGCCAGTCTCTGTATGACCTTATCATGCCCTGTCAGGATTTTGTTTTTCCGACCCTTTGTAATTGTTTCCTGAAGTATATTTTCTTCATTTAATTATGCAACTAGCTGACAAGGGTTCTGTTTTTCTGAGTAGATCCTTACTGATACAGTGACTATTTAAAACTTTAAATATTCAGAGAATAGAAAAAGGTAAACACAACTGACAGTCAAATAAGACAAAGAAAAATACTTGTAAGAGAAAGGAAAAGATTAGTATTTTAAATAAATAAGGAACTCTTACAAAAACCAAAATGAAAAAAAAACAAACCAATAAATATATGAATACAGAGATGTACCAATAATCATTCATGCATAAAAACATATATACAAATGGTAAATAAACTTAAGAAAATATGTTTAACTTATTTAAAATTAAATTAATGGAATTAAGTCCTCAAGGAGGTTTCATTTATTTTACTTTCTTTTTGCAGGGAAAGAAAAGCTACCAGTCTGGCAAAATTCCAAAAGGTGATAATTGCCAGTTTGGTAGGGGTATAATGGACCAGGTGCTTTTCCTAGATTGATAGAATATTTATGGAGGACAATTTTGCAAAACAGAACAAAAGGCTTTAAAAGGTTCACAAGTGAACAAGTATATATTTAAATGGATATTAATTAGTAGTTTGATTGTAACAGGGGAGAAATAGAATTAAAGTCAATACCCATTGTCATGGTTCTAAGCTGTATGCACCCCAGAAAAGGTATGTTTCTAAAGTTAATCCAGGACTCAGATGTGGCTCAAGTGATTGAGCTCCTGCCTATCACATGGGAGGTCCCAGGTTCAGTTCCCAGTGCCTCCTAAGGAAGATGAGAAAGACAGTGAGCTGATGCAACAAGATGATGCAACAAGGAGACACAAGGAGGAAGACACAATGAGAGACACATTGAGCATGGTGACTCAAGGGATTCGGTGCCTCCCTCCCACATGGGTAGCCTGGGTTCTGTTCTGTTGCCTTAAAAAAGAAGATAAGCACACAATGAACAGACACAGAAAGCACAAACAATGGTGGGGGGATAAATAAATAATCCATCTTAAGAAAAAAAATCAAAACAGTTAATCCATTCCTGTGTGTGTGGATTCATTGTAAGTAGGATCTTTTGGTCAATAAGATCTTAAGATGTAACCCACCTCATTCAAAGTGGATCTTAACCCTCTTACTGGAGTCCTTTATAAGGGAATAAAATTCAGACTAAAAGATAGAAAGCCATGGAAGCATGAAGCTGTAAGTGACAAAACCAGCAAGAGAAGGGAGAGATCAGCAGGCACTGCAATGTGCCTTGCCATGTGACAGAGGAGTCTGGGATCACTGGCAGCCTGCCTTCAGAGAGAAGGAATCATCCTGATGGTGCCTTGATTTGGGCATTTTAATGGGCTCAAAACTGTAAGGTATAAGCTAATACATACCTATTGTAGAACCAATCCATATCTGTTTCCAGGAGCCTAGTAAAGTAGAACACACATCAATAGGTAATTTGTTTAAAAATATTGGTACATAAAGGTTTATATTTGATTATGATGTAGATCTTTGCTCGTTGTTAAGAACAGATTTCTGCAATATATTGGTAAGTTAAAACCAGTCTTTCCAAAATGATTTCACATTTCTAAATGGATATGAGAAAATATTCTGGAATGATATATGTTAAAATGCCAAAGGTAGTAATTTTTAGATGGCTACCAAGTGATTGTTATAATTTTAATTTTATTTCTAAGCATTGCTGATTTGTATGTCTTATTTTCTTTCATTTTTTCCTATGATTGTGAATGAAAGTATAATAAAAGTTTCCATTTTGAAAACTTTAACTACACAACTAGTAGATGTTGATATTTTTCCTTCTCTGTAAATCTGCATTCCCTGAATGTTTTTATGTCAGTGTCAGATTGCTATCTCAAAACAGTCAGATTAGCTCGATTCAGCCCCTGATTCTGGAATTTGAAAGACAAATTGAGTCAATGTTATGGAGTCAGTGTATTGCCCATTTGTAAAAAGAGGAAGTTTCTCCTTGAGGCTGTGGACTGGAAGTAGGGGATTGCAGTCATCCCACTTCAGCTTTCTGGAGGTGTTTTGACCCCAGGCCCTTTCAGAGCTCCAGCAGGAACCCAGAGTGCTAAGTGATAAAGCTGAATGATTACTTGTACTAACCCAGAACATCCATGGCACCCTTACACAAATGAAAGAGAGAGTAGAACTAGTGAGAGCTATTTCAAGTATACTCAGAAATTGATGTGGAGAAGATGGGAAAATGGGCAAATAGGGATGGAGGTAGAGATGGGAGAGGGGAAAATGGAAAAGAAGGCAAGATATAAAAGGAATAAGAAATGAAGAAAAGTGCTAAAGAGGATATTCTAGGAATCATGTCACTTAGGAGAAAGAAAATGACACTAAATTTGGGTGGTGTTGACACAGGTGTCATCAGTAGGTAAAAATCATTGAGCTGTACATATAAGATTTGTATGCTGCATTACATGTTCATTATTTCTTGATTTAAAGAATACATCAATACCCAGTTCTGGGCTTGAAGGTTTCCAGTAAATAGGGAGGAGAGACAAGGAAAGCAAAGTAATTGGAAGCAAAGTAAAAGAAGAAGGAAGGAAGGAAGCGATCAAGGAAGGAGGAAGAGAGGAAGAAAGGGAGAGAGGGAAGAATAAAAGAAGGAAAGAAGGAAAGAAACTATGGCTTCTCATAAAGGATGTATAACTGGCAATTCAATTTCTCTCTTTCATCTTAGGCTTGGCTGCCATCTTAATCATCAATATTAGAGATAAGTCACTCTATAAATATAAGTTGGTGTGTACTCAAACAACACAATTTTAGGCTGTTTTAAATTATTTTTTTTTAAAAAACACACTATACCCACAAAGCAAAAACTCTCCCATCATTTCCTCCCCCACCCCTGGTAAATTCTAATGTATTTTATGTCTCTGCAAATTTGTTATTTCTAGATATATTATGTAAGTGACATCATATAATTTTTGTTTTTATGTGCCTTGTTCATGTCACTCAGCAAAATGTTTTCAAGGTTAATCAATATCACAGCATGTTTTAGAACTTCATTACTTCTATGACAGAATAATATCCCATTGACAATACAATTTAAAATTCTCTCTTTCTCTTTCTTTTTCTTTCTCTAGAGTAGAAAATAGTAAAGATTCTGTTGGGTACTGTTCTTTGAAAAAGAAAATACAGTCACTGAGAATCATTAACATCCATGCATGGCTCGGTTAATTTTAACTTTAACTGATTAACTAGGGTGAATGTATAAACATAATAATATCCAACGAAATTTTTTGTAAACTTATATGTCCTCACTAAAGACTTTATTAAAAGTTTGGCCTTTAAGTCCTGGGAATGAACAAGTTCCATAACTGCAAATAGGTTTCTGTTAGTTTGCACAAACAATGCACAATATACTTTTTTGAGGAAAGAAAGAGAGATTTCTAGTACATTGTTATCACAGAATGAGTCAAGAATTTGTTTTGAGAAACCTGGTGGGAAAGTCATCTGAGTTTATCCTTCAAGGATCACATTTTCATTTTATTAAACAAAGAACACTAGAAAATCTCTCTAGTAGGCTTTAAAAGCAGAAATTCTTCCAGTGTAAGAATAAGGATGGCAAAAAAGCCTGCTTTATAAAATCAGTATGTTCTAAAATGAACCTTAATTGGTAACTTAAAACTTTCCCTGATAATGTATCCCCAGCCCCAGATCTTATCCCCAATGAAGTGCAGCCACAAGGCAGGTGACAACAGCTACCAGGTCCTGTGCATACTGGAACCTGAAACACTGTTCAGATAAAGGCCTCCTCCTCCCCATGTGCTGAAGTGACCTCCAAATAATACCTAACTTTATTGAGCACTTACACTTTAGGATCTATTCTAAGTACTTCATATGTAATACCTTCTTATTTAACCCTTACAAGGTACATATTATTTTACCTGCATTTTATGTATAATGCTAATCTATGCCTACTCTTTTTATTATTTATTATTTTTATTAATTTATTTTTGAGGTCCCAGGGCCAGGGATTGAACCCGGGACCTTGTATGTAGGAAGCTGGTGCTAGACAACTGAGCCACATCAGCATCGCTATGCCTTCTCTTTAAGCATTTCTGGCTTGTGTGGAGATTAATGAAAGTCACTTACTAATGTCTCTTTTATTCCAGGTTCTAACCAATAGTGTATGAATAAAATTAATTGATAAGCAGATGGAAATCAAAGTATCCACTTTCTTTATGGGGGATTAATTACTCCAAACTTCCAGTCTCTGGAAGGACTGGATTAGAGGGTGTAGTTTAGATTGAAGCCAAACAAACGAGGCTTCCTCTTATTCCATGCAAAATTTGTACTGGTTTATATTGGGTCTGCAGACAGACTACAGATGCATCATGAGCCAGCAGAGGTGAGATGGATTGGTGCCTGTCTCAAAGATCCAGTCTTTAGCACAGGGGAGAAGTGGCTTCTAGAAGAACAGGTACTTTCTCAGTGTTGCAGGGAGATTGGGAGCTGAAATTTTGCATCTTCAGAGCTGCAGCCAGTAGCTGCTTCTTTGGGTGCTATGGAACTTCAGGAGGCATTGGGACAAACAAAATCAACGGGTTTTTCTGATTTTTGGTGAAAGATTTTATGAGGATTAAATTTTAAAATGTCCTCATCCTAATATATTTTAGGATCATTTAATCATTTAAACATGACCAGATATGTAATAAAAACTTTAATAGTGCTGGTGATGTTTGATGTCTCTGGAATGGAAAAGTAAAAACTTTAAATTGATTTGTTGTGCTGGACAACTCATTTTTCTCATTTGTATGATTTAGTTCACCTATTTGTGATCTATCATCTCTCTTCTCTTCCCCAACCCCGTACTACAATACTTAAAGCATGCAGAATTTTTAACATCATGTTATATCAGATTATTAAATTCTTGAGATCTCCTGTATTATGATACAGATAGTCAGCATTTAGTGTTTAAGGAATAGATTTATTCTTCTAGAATTCTTCTTTTTAAATTGCATAAACGTTTTGGTATTTTGATGACTATTTGTAAGAAATTTTGAAAATGAGTCTTTTGCTAAAAGGATAGAGAAAATTTGAAAAACTGTAACTTTCATATAAAATGAAAAAAAGCAGTGCAGCACTATACATTCCAAAGAAAAAAGCCTTTGTAGAAGGGATGAACTCAGCTACCCTGAAATGTGCTTAAAATACCAATTACAAAACATATTTAGCACCAAGGATTGTGACATTTGCTTTCCATATTTAATGATGCTAATGGTAGGACTGTAACAGAAAAGTCCAATTCTGACTGAGTTTTCACAGTATGCAGTAAAAGCTGGTATTAAATTGATAGTCACAGATAACTTTGGGGTAAAAAGAGGCAGGGATAGCTCTGTCTAAAAAAAAGAAAATCAAACAAAAATCTAATACAAAAATATCTCTATTAGATATTCTGGCCAAAAATTTTAACATCATATTCCCAAAATTGTTCTGGTTTTTTTTTTTCACTTAACTTTTTTCCTCTCCATTTTCCACAGTTAATACTTAAAAGTAATGCAATTCCAAGATTTAGGAAAAGATAGAAAACTGAATAACCAGCAATATCACAGGCAATACTCACAGAGTAATATTTACTTTGTTTTAAGCAAGTAAGAAACTGCCTTAATGATTTCTTTAATATACAACACAAACATCCACACCATTCAATGACTTCATGGAAAACTAACCACATAAATATGATAAATGTAGTTTTATGGATATATAAAACTAGTTTGAAAACATGTTTTAAAATTCAGAGGAATAAAATACAAAGTCTCTGATTTTTGAATTGTGGAAGAGGTTTCCATACGTTCTGGAAGATAAAACAGTCTCACACATATTGCATATAAAGATAGGCCTGCAGAGCACAAACACACTTTCCATGGGGAACAAAGAGAACTTCATTCTGAATCCTGTATTCTTTAGCCTAAGGTGTTGACATATAAATTGAGACATTCTATATACAATTCTTTGACTTTCTTCCTAAAGTTTATGCTATTGTTTTGAAAAGACAGATTTAAAATGTGGTAAGATATTACTAAATTACATTTTTAAATGATATGGTAATGGAATAAATAAATAAGGTTTTCAAAAGTTCACTTTTTAGGGACATATAAACATATAGTTCCAGTATCACAACAGTGTGGTGTTAGTGTAAAGGTAGACAGATGAATTGGAACAAAAAGAAAGTCCAGTAATAGACCCATATATACATATATATATATATATATATATATAGGTAGTTTTTGATGAAGATACAAATGTAAAATTCAGTGCAGAAAGGGTAGATAATCTTTCAGTGAATGGTTTAGGAACAATTGTATATTCATATGCAAAACAAATAACTGATTCAGATTATATGCAAAAGTTAACTCATGATAGATCACAGACCTAAATGTACAATTGACAAATATAACACCAAAAGCACAGTCCATGAAAGACAAAATTTGAATGATTCACAAAATAAAATCTTCTTTTAAAGAGACATTATTTGAAATATGAAAAAACATAGACTTTGAGAAAAAAATTCCAAATAATATATCTGATAAAACTCTTGTATACAGAATAATGTAATAACAACTCTCAAAACTCAGTAATTAGAAACAAGTAGGCCACTATAAAGATCAGCAAAAGATTTGAACATATACTTCACCAAAGAATATATGAGCATATCATATATGAGGGCACAAAAAGATGTTCAAATAATTAGTCATTAGGGAAATGCAAATTAAAACCACTATGAAGTACCTTACTACAGTTATTAAAATGACAAATATTGAAAGGACTACTCATACTAGGTATTGCCAGAGATGTGATGGACCTGGAAGAAACTGTAGACAATGCTGGTGAGAATGTGAAATTGTTTAACTTTGGAAAACAATTTGGCAGTTTCTTAAAGAGTTATTATGTAGAAAATGCCAACTAATATGTACTGAGAGTAAGGAGATCATTGGTTGATAATGGATTTGGATTGGTGGAGAGGAATTTCAAAGGTGCAGAAGGCACTTTTGAGGTTAGAGGGATATGTTCATTATCTGGATTATGGTGATTATTTTCAGATGCATACGTATGTCAAAGCCTATCATAATATATCCTAGAAATATGTGTAATATTTTTGCATGTCAATTATACATCAACATAGCTGTTTAAAGAGGTCTGCATTGCTGCTTCTATTTACTCACTTCTTGCTTACCC
>JAKSZT010000762.1:0-16054 GCA_026826555.1 Tolypeutes matacus
ATGTTTACATCCTATTAAATGATTTTTCAATTACCCAGAGACTAGATACTTTTAAAGTATCAAGTTTGGTAAGAATATTATTATCAATGAGTTTAAGTCATAAGATTGTTGGTAACATTGGTCATAAATTGATTAACAACATGAGCAGATACTATTAAGGTGACTGTGGCAGTAGTGGCTGAAATAATGAAAGTAATAAACATATCAATGAATCTTTTAGGTTTAATTGTTTAAGACTTCCCTAAGTTACTCCCTGAGTTTGGGTAATGTTACGGCATGGTTGTATCCGGGAGTTCCTTTATTCCTCCATTATTATATTCTCCATCCGTGGTACTGGGTTGAATGGGTGATATTTCCAGCTCATGGTATAGCTTCATGTTCTTTCCTGGCAGCCACAAGGGGCCTGTTGGAGTAAGCACACAAGCATACCCTCTCCCCCACTTTATGAGGTTACAGGGTCCTTTTTAAGATCCATCTCTTAACATTTCTTTGTACAGAATCTTAGCTTGTATTTGATGACTCTCCGAATAAGGGGAGAAATGTTTTTCAGCTGCTGAAAGGCCATCTTTATCACAATTTTTAAAAATTAAAGTATAAATTTAAAGTATATAGTGCTAGGGCTATTGTATTTCTAGGGGAGATACTCCCCCATTTTTTATGTTTGTTTGTTTTAGATGACATGATATATAAACTATTGTGAGTAAGAGAATTTTGGACATGTTTATAAAGTTGTGTTAACTGTTATATTTTAATCCTTTAGGATATATACACATACATTTACATGCTTACCAATATTTAGCTTTTAGCTGGGAAGTGTTGAATTAGCAACTGATATTAAAGTTTTGGTTGACTGTGTTTAGGATTAATGAATTTGATACTATAGATGCCAACTTGTGAGTATTTTGCTAATTCCTGAGGAAAGGGCCAGCCTCCTCAGGAAGGAACACAACACTCCCTGGGCAGTACATTTTAAGGTTTATGCATCAGTTCCTGGGAGAGTGGCCAGCTCCTCCAGGGAGGAATACAACAACTTTTGAAATGTACTTTATCTCTTTTAATTTGTTACAAAACATCCTTGATGTGCTTACTAATTTAGTTTCCATTATTTTTCCTGAAATATGAAAAATGTTAAGTAACAAGGCATTGGTTTGTTGATGAACAAAGTTTTCTGCATGATGTTTTACTTTTAGGTTTGAACAATACTTGCCAAACCTTTTCATAATACATTCATTTTCAGGACTGTCCAAACTTAAAAGAAAAGATTTACATATACATATAATAAAATACATTTATGTGTAAAATACAAGTTATTAAATTACTTAAGTATGCAATGTAGTGCAATAAAATTTTGATTAGTATTTAAGTATGTTATACCTAATTCATAGACTTTTAACTAGCAGGCATCCGATGAATAAACATTTATTTCTTATGCATTTAAGATTCTTATTAGCATGATTAGAATGGCCTTAAATTTTTTATTTTGTATAGATTGAGGCATAGGTAAAAACAAATTATTATTTCTTATTTGGGCTGTGGGGCAGTACATTAACTTGTAATCTTAATACCTGCATTGGTTTTGTTGTTGACATTATAATTGGAACTGGGGCTGTAGCTCACAGTGTTGAATACAAACTTGATTTATTGTTGGCTATTTTACAGGAAGGGGAATGTAGGCTGGCTTGACTTGTTTAAGAAGATACTAAAGAAAGCCTTAATAAGTTTTAAAACAAAGTGATAGGGACATAACTGGATATTAATTTTTTGCAACAAACTAGCAATATTTGGGACTGCTGCCTGTTGCAATGGTATTATTTTAATTTATTATAATTTACTGTTATGCACTACCTCTGGCAGCCCCTAATGGCTGCTTTCTTTTTGTAGCTATAGACCTGTTTTTTTTTTCAGCAGAGGTGGGGTAAATTAGATACATTTGAGTTAACGTATCTGCCTTTTGATTTTTAGGCAGAGAGGTAGTTTTTGTGACATATATTATTATTTTTAAAAAAATAATTACAATTTGGGTATCTAAGCACCTCTTAAAATATATTTATATATATACATAAATAACATTTTTGTAAGCAAATGCACATATATACATATATATTTATATATCATTTTGCAAATGTTGGTATGTATTGTGAAAATTTTGATTTTTACCCACAATAAAAAAAAATAATAATAATTACAATTATGATTAATAACATTATACTTTTATCTAATATTATACTGAAACATTATTAAATTTTCAGGAATTTTATATATATTTTAAGTATTTATATGAACTTTTTATTCATACAACTTTAATTATCATAAGGTTAGAAATTTTATTTTAATTGTACAACAGGTTCAAATACTTCAACTTATATCAAATGCACTTAACTATTTTTAGTCTTTTACCTTCTTTAGGTAAAAGACCAAATTATTTGTAACAGTTTGAAATAAAAATCTACTTTTCAAGATTTGACTTTGAGAAAGGAGGTTTAAATATTATGTTCTTTTAAAAGTGAGAAAACTTGTTTTTCCAAGAAAACGATAAGGTTAAAGCATAAGAAACTACTTTGATAAAACAGACTTTCTTTTTTGCATACTGATTATTTAGAAGAAAAACTTTTTGTAAACTTTTACTTTTACTAAAACAGATTAATGACTTGAGAAACTTTGAGAGAAAATAAAACTTTAACTTTGTATTATAATGTTTGACATTAAAGCTTTTAAATTTTTAAATATAGACTCATCAAATCTTACTTAACTTTGACCACAAAAATTCCTTTTCCACAAGTTTTCTTCACTTTTTGTATTCATTCAGGTTTTGTCGCACATTTTACTTTGTTTTAATAACTAGTCATTTTATCTTAGGACAAAATTACTTTCCTTTTACGTAATAACAAAAGCACATTCTATATACCTTCCATACTTAAGTTACCAAAATGATTTTGGAAACTGTTTCACAGCAACTTCTGACAATATACAATTACCATCAACATTAAACAAACTAGTCAGAATAATGATTTAATTTGATTATAACTATTTTTATTATTTTAAACTAATATCCATATATATTTATTAATATAAGGGCTTATTTAATTTTTGGCCTTTTGAATAGAGCTCTTATAAAAATCTTTATCAATTTAATGTTACTATCTGGAGGTATCAATATATACACTGACACTGAACAGACAAACACAAAATAAGTTACAACACATCAATAAAAATATCTTTGATTTTACTGCTTTTTGAGAATTTTTCTGGAAATTGTATTGCCTAGTTTTCTTACTTTTTCAGTGGTTTAATTTTATTAGCTTCTATTATCCTACAGCTTTATCATTATGTAGGCAGTAGGAGATTTACAAAGTTGCTGCTGGAATGTTTTCCTTATCTTAGTTAACTCTTTGGCAGAATAGTGATGCCCCTGCAACTAATGCTAGATTTTTCCAATATTAATCTCACTAAATCTTCTGGAATAGTCCCTTTCGCTCCTGAATTGGCTACAGAGACTATTTAGTTTTTTAAGTATTAATTTTTTGGTAGTGGCAAAGTCCAGGCCTGCGCTTCCCTAGGTGGGGGCCTAATCTGAAAACTTTGTGGGTGGAATTAACATTAATCCATTGTGAATTTTGAACAGGTGGTGCTGTTGGAGAGGGCTGTTTTTGACTGAGGTTTAAATGCTGGGGCAAATGGCAGGTTAAGGAAAGACTTTTTAGGCACATCAAAGTCTACAGCTGGAGCTGAGGGGTTACTAATAGCTTGAAAAGTGCCTTAGTGACCCCTTGTCATAGCCACGGCAATACAAGCCTCTTTATGAGGCTCTGGATGGTCATTTTCAGAACATTCATTTCATACAGATGTAAATCAGCCTCAAGCTGATCAGGGACAGAATCCTCTGCCTCTGCATTTTCGGATGGTTCACTAATTTCTGTTTGAAGAGGCTCAAGGGCCAGAGTAATAAGACTGAAAAGAGACCAAATATGCAAAGGAATGTACTCTCCCTTCTGATATGCTTGCCATAAGGCTTTTATAACTAGTTTCCGTTGTTTCAAATTAAGAACATTATGCCCTTTAGGCTGAAACCAGTAACAAAGTTTTCTAATTAGATAGAAGAGTTCTTCAAAAGAGGAAATTTTAACTGTAACTCCTGTACTTTTCAAAAGCATACGCAAAACTGAAATGTATTCATCAAAATTCGCCTGCTGATTCCCCATTACCCTGATGTTCCGAAGATGAGATGAAACTTACCGTTCCTTGGTGCGCTTTCTGCGCTTTCCGAACTGCGACGCTGACACTGGCTCCGGAGAAGAAGAAAATACTCCTTCAGGTCCCTGTTCACGCACCAGTTGTTGGAATTTTGGAACAGGAGTTGTGAAGACGGTGCCGCAGATGAAAAACAAAAGACTTATATGAAAGAAAGATGGGGTCAGGTGACTCTCCACCGTAAAGGAGAAGAGCCCTGGACTGCTTCCCATCCTGGCTTTTATTTCAAGAAGTTAAACAAAGAATTCACTACTGCACATGTGTTTGTTTATTACCTGATTATATTTTTAACATAACTACTTCTCTTAGTAACTATCGAGAACATGTCATGGGAACAAATGTGTCTCGTCTGGGTCACCTCCAGTGTTTGTAGTACTGTCCTTGAGAGTTTTCTGCTTAGACGCAGGTCATAGATTCTTCTCCTATTATAACCCACTGCTTCAGAAACTTCTTAAAGACATATTGTTTCTTTCTGTTCTCCAACAGTTGAGTAGTTACATTCTAAACCTAATGTTAGGTAAATTTTGAATCACATGCTATATACATAGGCCACTTCTACATAAAAACATGTGATTTTATGACTTTTACCATTTTATGCACCTTTACTGAATTATATATGACTGACTCTCCCAGTCACCACTGGAGTATTTTCTTCCATGCAAACCAGGAATAAAAAAGCACCTTTATCACAGAAAAAAATTAACAAATGTAATCCCTAGAACGACACTACACAGGAAATTCTAAGTTAAATCAAGAACAATAATCAATAGTACAATTATAATAATGTGCTATCATTTATTGTAACAAATATTGCACACCACCGGGAGCTGTTAATAATAGGGTAGTATATGAGATTTCTGTATTTTTGGCATGATTGTTAAGTAAACTCACAACTCTAATAAAGAAAAAAAAGTACCTGTAAGGAGTAAAGGCTAGAATTCATGTAAATCCATTCTCTTGTGTCTCTTCTCTAATCACTCATGCTGCTGAGGCTAAGTTGCAGAATTTGTTTTACTTTATATTTGAAACTTGTTTCAGGGTGTCTTTAAAACATCTGGTGAGTTCAATTTGAAATTAGGGATGATGTAGTCATATTTCCAAATCAACTAAATTAAGTGAATATTTCAAGCTGCAATAAGATATATCCTGGTAGATTTTTAACTTATGCTTCATTGAATCAAAATTCTATAAGAATATCATAGACTCTTTCTCAACCATCTATGAGAAAAGGATATTAAGGAGAGTAAAATAGGCAGCATGATGCAATGCAATATTCCTTAAATGTAGTTGAAACTCTGGAATTCACTATTTGGGTGACTTCTGTCATATGTTGTTTCAGGTACTTTTGCAAATAAAAACTGAATTTAAAGAAATTATGAAACTTTCTCTGGATCTGTTATTTAAAAAACAGGTACTTCTTAAAGCAAGAAAACAAAAGCACCACAATTTATGGGATGTTTATGTTATTTAGAATAGATAAACTATTTATACTAATTTTATGTTTTGTTTTTTGTTGACTACTAAGCTTATTGAGCCTAATACATATGTATATACATACATATATATGATACATGTTTATATATATATATATTTTTTTTTTTTAAGGAAAAAGAACAAAGGACATCGAAGAATTGATGAATATTTTATCCTAGGTCCAAATTTGTGATAAAGCTAAAAAGTATAGCTTTCCTCATACTTCCAAATTACTGGTAAAATTGCAAGGGGAGAAACCACATTTTAATAATTTTATCATTGAAATATTTCCTTGTATTAAATGAATTGGATAAACAAGTGAACTGAGAAACAAAATAAATGAACTAAGTACCCAATTTAAGAAGCTAGAAAAAGAGCCAATTACTAAGAAAACAGTTTGAATCAGTAATCAGTACAACAGTCAAAAAATGTTAGATGAGAAATAATGTCAAATGTATATTGGTTTACAAAATACTAATAAAACTGTTGAGTACAGATAAGCACAATAAGAAGCAAGAATGGACTAATCCTTCAGAAAACCTTAATTTTAAATGTATTAAAACAATATTATGTAGAGTTCGGTGGAAGCAATAAAGTTTTTTCAATAAATGATGTTTTTTCAGAACAAATTAAGTCTTTTCCTCAAGCCATCCTGAAGACTTAAATAAAAAGGGAATCATGTGCATTAAAATATTAAAATACACCATAAATTAGTACAAAAATAAAAAACATAGAGATAGGTATGTAGTTGATCTCTCAATGGTGTAGAACACCATTGGAGTTAAGCAAAAACAGTAGCATAAAAGGGCAAAAATGGTAGATTGAACTGCATGAAATCATGTAATACACTGGAAAAATAATAGCAACAAGTATCAAAGACAATTATTATTATAAGAGAAATTGCTTTGAAAAATAATGAAAGGGCTTTATAAAAAAAGGCAAAATTAATGAGAAGGTAATTCTCAGGAAAAAATTAGACATCTAAAAAATACTGGATTTCACATGTCATCAATATATGCAATTAAAAATAATTAACTTTTAATTGGCAAATTATTAATAGCAAATATTAATGAGAGCTATATTATGCAGTGTTGGTGAATTGTATTGGTCTAAAATTTTCAATATTTATTAGAATCTACAAAACACAAAAGAATATGGCTAAAATGATGAATAAAGGTTGTGTTTCACATTTTTTTATATAACAGGGAAAAAATATTAAGACAACCCAAATGTCTAAATAGGGGTGTACATTTAAATAAATTGTGATATGTGGTTATGAAAAATCAGGTGGACATTAAAGAGATTTGTAAGATGATAAAGGACATGGAAAGAGCTTTTAATATAATACTTAGTAGAAAAGGAATGACTTATAATGGCATATATATTATGATCTTAAGTCTAAAAAGATACATATTCATAGAAACAGATATAAAGAATATAAACTAAAGACTAATGGTCCTTATTGGATATGTGATATTAGGGAGGATTGTTGTTTTCTTCATTTATCAATTTTCTGATGTGATTTTTCTTTAAAGAGAATACATTGTCTTAGTAATCAGCAAGATTATTTAATAAAATAAATAATACTTGCTTGTCTCATATCTAGGTGCATGATGTCACAAGTGAATTCTATTCAAAGTAGACTTACTATGCCAGTCATGGCATAATAGTGAACACTTTCTATGGAGTTAGCAATCACTCTGCATGTTCAGCCATATTTATTTTAAGTATAGTGCTTCTTACATCAATTAATGACTTGAAAATGATTGCTAAGGGAGACTTCCTAAGTAAATCTTAGTTTGTGGGGTATGAATATTCTTGCTCTATAGGTGCACACCAACTGGCAAGTTTGGGCCACAAGCATCTCAGCTTAGAAAAGAATTTCTTGAACCAGAACTTCCAAAACTTTAGGTTTTGGAAAAGCTACATGGACATCTGAAAGATATTCCTTCCCTCACCTCCCTACCGCACATTTGCCTGTCTTGTTTTCTTAGTGTCTAGAAAAAAGCATTTTAAGCCTGTTGATCGTTGCTATAATATATTTAAAGTCCAGAATACAGCAAACTGTGTTAAAGCAGAATAATTGGGGATTACAGGTAACTAACACAGCAGCAAATGAAAGTTGCTCTGGAGTAATTGGTCTCTGATGTTAATTTTTTACAGGGTTTTCTTTATAGAAACCCTGTGCTGAGATGGGAGATGACTGCTTTGGTCCCTTAGAGTCTGGTGCAAATTGGATGGCAATTTAGAAACAAACAGCATCTATAATTTGTGGCTCTTCATGTGGTGTCATATGCCCAGTAATCCCCCAAGTTTGTCCTTATTAATATTTTCATGTATGATTGAAGGTATATATTTAAAAGAATATTGCACAAGCACAAAAAGGAGTTAGGGATGTTCTGTACTTTCTGTTCTCTGAAGGGTAGAATTAGCAGCTTCATCCAAGTTGGCAGCCAAACAAGTTTACCATGTCCTCCCTTGTGGCTATGGCATCAGTGACCATCAGTGACCATTGGGGGTGCACAGAGAACTACTGGAATTAAGAAAACAGCATCTTATGTCTGCAGTGTGGAAGTCATTGCAAAGCCTGTGAAGTAGGGTATGGATTAATTTAGTCATAGAAGAATGGGTGCAAGAATTTACCAGAGTATATAAAACAATTCTATTACCCTCCCACAAACTTATATGGAGAATTAAGGAAAATAAAATGTGTAAACACCTAGCCATTAAAACTTCAATTTCAGTGTTGTTGCCCCGAGGATAGACATATGCAGGCTAGAGAAACTGCTCTCTATTATTAAAATTGTGACATGCTTATGAGGAAGAACTTGGAATACAATCAACTGCACCTCCTAGGGCGGGCTCTTCTACTTACTACTATGCAAACTTGGCAAGGTCCTAATCTTCTTTATGACTCATTTTCACAACTGTACAAAGAGGATGAGAAGGAACCTATCTGTGTGAGGTTATAGGAGATTACACATGTAATACTTAGAATGACATCTGGCACAGAGTCAAACTTTTTTGTCTGTTCTCCTGTTCTGCATAGGCACAGAGAGCTCATGGTGTAGTAGTGCCTGGTCCTGGCAAAAATATTCTCAACTCATATGTGCAGCTTTTCGTCATATCTCTTATAGATGGTAGGATTGCGGGCAAATGCTGAAATTAGCAGTAAAGTAAGGTGAAGTTTAGAAATAGTCAATAATTATTCACAAGTAGAAATAATTCTGAAATCTTTCTAGGAGTATTTGACCTTCACTCTCAAATATCTAACAGGGAAGTTCAGATTCCCAGATAAGGTTGTAGGGGATAAAGGAAATGTGAATATCATTTGAACTAATATGAAATTAGCAAGTTAATATATCAATGAACTTTCTAAGAATGGTGTCCTATCTGAGATCCATATAATCACCCTGATGAAGTTCTTGATATTTCCATATTCTGTAAAAGCAAATTTGGCCATGGGCAAAATCTAATAACTAGTAGTGCTCCAATTTAAGTCCAGAGTTATCTGATTTTTAATCTTGAGCCCTATTCATAATGTTATTGTTGCTCATCAGAAACTAGTGCTGTGAAGTGTCCACCCTGGATGGTAGAAGAAGAAGTGATTGAGACCAAGTCTGGATTGTTTAGAAGCTTTGGTTCTATTGCCAAGAGAGGGCATGGTTTACTCATCAGACAGTTCCATTGTTCAGGAGTTGTAAAGGTGGAGAGAAAAGAACATCTCCTTACTTACTCTTATCTTTGATACTCCTGCTGAAAACCTGCCTAAACATGACCTCAGGATCTTTGATTTTGGAATTTCTTTTTGGCTGATGGTTAGAAGGAAGTTCTAATCAGAGGATTAGATTTCTGAAGAAGGACATTCTCTATATGAAAGGCCATACCAACATCCTAGATGAATTACAAGTGAAAGACATGAAATTCGATATAATTCTCAATTCTTCTACTTATTAATATGACTTTATGCATATCAATTAACTTGCCAGGTCCTGTTAAATAGCCTTAAATAAAATAATATTATTGGGATAGATACAAAAGATAGCATATGGAAACATAAATCTAGTGTATTTTGTATAGAAAATGCTTAAAATATATTTTCTGAATTAAACTGAGGGAAATGTTTTCATGGCCATCATACCTATTACCATGACATTGTTCTCATTTTTTACTTCCGGCCAAGCTGTGTCATCTAAGGCAAGTATCTCAACTTCTCTGTGCCTCTTTCCACTTCAGAAGAATACAAGGTTGCGAAATAAAGAGTTGTACAGAGGAAGAAGTTAAGAATGATATCATTCCTCATGTCAGAACCAAAGCAAGCAAGGAGATAGTGGGGCAACATGTGAAAGAAAAAAAATGTCAAGCTATAATACTTATATACAACAAGAATATCTTTCAGAAAAAAGAAAATAAAGGTGTTTTCTTTTATTCAAAACTGACAATTTGCTGTGAGCCCACTCACAGTACAAGAAATAAAAGGCTTTCAGGCAAAGGGAAAGTGATTCTAGATGGAAATATGGATCTATACAAGGGAATGAAGATCACCAAAAAAGGTAACTACATGAGTAAATATATGATTTTTGTATAATGATTAGGTCTACTTAATATAATATTCATTATTAAAGCAAAAATAAACATGACCTAAATATCTTGATGACTATGGCATTTTAAATAATGATTGAGAAAATTTGGGAGACAAGATTCCAAATATTCTTACTCTTAATTGAATGATTTAAAATGCATGGATATAAAAATTTCTTTTCTTATGAAATGTTGAGTCAGTACAGCATAAAAGATATGGAGGAATAGAGCACCCTTTCTTCTCCCTCACAGGTGGAAATTCACACAGAGTGAAGGTCTATGTTTATATGAAGAATTCATTGAAAAAAAGTCACTCTCAGTCAGGTTCCCTTGTAAAACACACCTAGTGGTTGAAGAAAATAAACTCTGTAAGAAGGAGGACTCCACTTACATTTCCTCCCACTCAGCCTTCAATGTGGACTGATTACAACCTTGCCAAGAATCATTTGGGTTTGCATAATTCACTTGATATTTTGGATTCAGGTTTTCCCTAGATTTAACAAGATGATGAGTGATATGTATTGGTACCCTCCATACCATTAGAAAACTTCTTTGAGCATGGAGTGAGTGTTCTTGAGGATGGATGCAGTGCAACAATTATCCATTTACTTAAGGCATGGATTTTATTAGTCAGGTTATTTGGTCAGAGTTCTGTCTATATAAGGGGATGTCAGGAGAGATACTATCAAAGTATTCTCTAGTGAGAATTACTTGCATTGGCACAAAACAACTCCAACTCTAACTTTAATAACTCTAACTCTATCATTTCTATATAGCTAACTCTAACTCTAACTCTCATTGTCATAGAAACAAGAAGGGTACTGGATTTTGTATTCCCTCCATTGCTTTAATTCTGAAGTGAAAACCCTCATTAAACCTTAACAGGACCTATAAACATTTTGAGAGAGCTCTGGTTGTGGGAGTTAGAATTAAAATTTCTGAGAAGACTAGAAGGAACTGTATGTTGATCAAATTATTAAACATTAAATGTTAATTGGAATCTGTGCACATATTATTCTCATGGGCAGAAAGACATAAAGGTGAAAAGGGTTTTTACATATCATATGGATGAGGAGGCTTGAGATTGAAGAACTAATTCTGTGATGGCCCTTTTTTTCTTGATAAGTAGGAGACATAGTCTTCTGAGATGAGAGGAGAATTTGTGGGATAAGAGTTACAGGAAACTGGTACAAAATTGGAACCTATGCTAAGAAGAATATATAGAAGAGGAAACCATCAAGAATAGCCAGAGAATTTGCTCAAGAACATTGAAGAAGGTGTTCACATTGGAGTTCATAATTGTTGTTGATGCTGCTTGGAGGATGATTGTATAGTTTACTTTTTTAAAAAACAATTTATTGAAGTATATCATTCATACATGAATATACATAAACTAAAATTGTTTAGCACACATCGTGAACTTACAAAACAAACATCATAACATCATGCATGGCACCCACACTTCACCCCACACACACAAACACTGCACATTGCTGTGAAACATTTGTTAACAAATCATGAAAGAGCATCGTCAAAGTATTACTACTAACTATAGTCCATATCTTCCTCCCCTATACATTTCTTTAAGGATTTATTTATTTATTTACTTACTTTTGTCCATTTTTACACCCTTCCTCCCTGCCCCCCGTTTTTGCTGTTTCTGTGTCCATTCAGTGGGTCCATTAACCCTTTGTGTACATTTCCTGCCCTCTCTTCTCATCCTTCTCCTTCTGTCTTCCCTGGGATTGGATCCTCGGAAACTCCAATTTGGGAGACAGGTGTCCTGCTGCCTGTGCCACCTTAGATCCTGGTTTTTCAGTGCATCTCATCTTGGCTCTCCTTTGTGTCACTCTCCTGTCATGTCATCATCTTGCTGTGTGGCTCCCAGGGCCTGGCGGCTCACCCACGCAGGAGACCTGACGGCTCACCTGCTCGCGGGCCCTGGTGGTGCACACATGCACAGGGCCTGGTGGCCCATGTACATTCTATATTTTTCTTTATTTTACCAGGTGGTCCCGGTGATTAAACCCAGGTCCCTCCATAAGGGAGATGGACACCCAACCACCTGAGCCACATCCGTCCCCTCACTACATCTCTTAAGGCTGATCAAAGATATCCAAAGTTACAGCTTTTCCCATACAGGATGGTCATATAATAAATCAGACTTAGTTTATCACCAGCATTCTAAAAACCAAACCTAGGGAGAAAAACTAGGTCTAGGGACACATGCATGGTTTCTAATATAGCGAATGTTTAGTCTACCCTGATTGTCACAAAATCAGGACAGCGAGAATATTGTATAGTTTTCTTAAGCATTATCTTACATTTTTGGTCAAGGGCAAAAAAGCTGATGTTTAAGTTATAATTTAAATATTTCCTCCGCTGAAGTGTGTTATAGCAAACAGAGGGAAGCATGAATTTGACTTTGTTTTTTCAAGATTGCTATTTACCCATTCTATACTATTTTAGAATCAAGACAATTGCTGACTATTAATCTTTATCTAAAATATATTTAATATAACATTTAGTCATTGTTATGGAGTAAGTTGTACTAATTCACATCTTACTAATATGGACGTGAAGTCACTAAGATCAGCAGGACTTCTGCCCTGGCCTTAATCTGAATCCTCTTCTTTTAACTGGATTATTTCACTTTGAAATGCATTTAAGTGTCTACATCTCAAATAACTCCACATTTCATTGTTTTGCCACTGGTTTGCAATTTTTTCATTTCAAAATTAAAGTGCAGATGCTGCCTTGTTCGTTTCACCATCAACAACACTCTTCTATACCTGATGATTTGTTCATATCAGCAAAAGCAAAAAATCATTCAGTTAAAAATATTTTGGAGTTTGCAGTAATTTGTAGGCTGTTTTTCACAGAAAAAGTGCTGTGCAAATATCTTCTACCTGGGAATTTTGAGTATAGTTGCTCTACAGCTGTGCCTAGAACAATTTAATATCCATCCTTGGTTATAGGCAGAGAATGTAGTTTATTCTGGGCCTCAGACAGATTAAAAGGAAACAGGGCTCCCTCTAGTTGTGATACATAGCAACATTAATTTTTAGGGAAATTCCTTCCTTGATGACATTTTACCTTTCTTCCAATCCAATATATTTCTGGTAGTTCCTATCTATCACAATAATATATCTACTCTAACTTGAGCAGTTGGTATTAAAACTATGAATTTTCAACAAAATACTGATCTATAAGGACTTTAGTTTAAATATTTTTTAAATACTTGGCATATTGATTCTATAATGTATAACTAGAACTTTCCAAAGAATTGTTCCATTGAATACAAAAAGTCATGGCCTTTTGCCAAGCATTGTTACAATTTTAGGTCAATTGGCAATGTCCCTTTGATCAATAATTTATAAATGCAAGAATTTTACAAGTCGAAGACGATTTAGTCATCATGTAATCAAATATTCATATTACACAAAAGTGGAACCATTAAAGATTACAGATAACAAGGGGATAAAATATAAAAACCCACATGTCAGATGGCAAGACCTATATTCTTTTCATTACCACACTTGTTAAATTATGAATAGATTTTATTTCATGTTATCTAATCATGTTAATGTTATCAATAGTCACGTTCTGCCCCTAGAAATTTGTCATGTCAGTTCATTTTCACCTATATTTCTGACTGTGTAGATTAAAAGCTTTGAAATGAGTGATACTATAGCATAAAATACATCCACTCCTTTATCAATGGTAAAGATTATCGTACAAATATACAGGCATAAAGAAAAAGATAGCACAGAAATACGGAAGTCATAGGCGGAGAAAGCCCACTGCCATGCTTCAGAGCTGTGAATTCTCAGGAGTCAAAGCATGATGATGTAGGATTTGATAAGAATTGAAAAACTGAGCACATATAGCAATTACTGCTGGCGACAACAAAGACTCCATAGACATGAGTGTCAATGCAGGAGGGATTCAGCAGAGGGTAAGATCACAGAAGAAATGGTCATTGACATTGGGGCCAAAGAAGAGCAACCAGGTCACAAAAAGGATTTGACTCAGAGCATGAAGAATCTCCTCAGCCCTGTAGCCAGCCACAAGGAGACCACACACCCATTAGTTCGTTGTGTTCACTTAGTGCAGGGTCATGCATACAGCCACGAAGAGGTCATAGGCCATTACCGTGAGCAGGCGGAGCTCAATTCCCCTGAGGAAATATCCCCTAAAGGCCTGAGTCATGCACCTATTTAGGGAAATTGTTTTCTTTTCAGAGAGTAAGTCAAATATAATTTTGGGGCCTTTGTAGCAGAGAAGGAATCATCAGAAAGGATAGGAAAGACAGAAAAAGTATATGGGGCAGTCCAAGACTTAGCTGGTGGCAATGGTCACTACAATCAGAAGATTGCTTGCCAGGGAGAGAAAGTGTAATAAATGAGTCTTCTAGATAAAATATATGGGCCATGTAAAGCATACAGGTTTTATTTCAGATTTTTTTTTTGACATTGAAATATGGAGATAACTCAAATGTCTACAAAAAGGGGAACAATTAATTGAATTAGTATATATAATTTAAAATATCAAGTGGACTTTAAAGTATTTTGTAAGAAGAATTAATGATGAGGTAGTAATGGTTAATATAATACTCATTTACAAAAGTGATGAGAAGAAATCTAATTCAGGAGACCATTGCTGTATGATATGAGAGTATGCATATAATGCTTGGCATGCAGTCAGGCATAGAGTACTATCTTTTTTTTTTTCTGTTGTCATCTTCTGTACAAGAAATGAGAAGTCATGTTGTGACTGATACATACATATATATTCTTATTTCCTCTGATCATGGTTAGGATTCTGAGCAAATGAAGAAATTAGGACAGAAGAAAAGCCAGTGTTTAACTATTCAATGAAGATACACAGGTTCTTATAATTCTGAAAATTTTATGAATATTATATCTCTAAACTAAAAAATTCTGACAGGGAAGTTGATTTATACTGAAAAGAATGTAGGAAATAAAGGGGATAAGAATATCATGAGAAGTAATAAACTATGAGTACTGCTGTGTATCAATCATTCTGCTAAGTGCAGTTTCTCATCTGAGTCACTTATAATTCCCAAGTGGAAGATAGTATTACTACTATCTATCTGTCTGTCTGTCTATCTATGTATCTCCATAAGGAAATTTGGCCAAATTCAAATACCTAATAATTACTAGCACTTGGATTTAAATCCAGAGACATCTGATTTCTATTGCTGAGCTGTAATTATTGTTGTATTTTACCTCATCAGACACTGGGGATGTGATGTAGCTACACACTGGATGTGATGGAAAATGAAGTGCTGACTCAGATCACCTCTTGATTGTTTAGGAAGCTTTGCTGTACCACCTGAGCAGGCAGAACTTACTCCTTCAACAAATGCTATATGCAGCAGCTGAACAGAACAGAGCTATTGTAGAAAAGATAACTTCTAAATTCCTTTCCAGCATTGGCCCTTATCCTGGTACCTGCCTAAGCACAATATAGACATATTTGATTCTGGAAATTCTTGATGGCTATGGGAAAAGGAAACTCTAAGTGGAATTAAGCTTTAGACATACTCTAAATGAATGGTTCATGCTAACATTCTAAGATTATACACCAAAGATATGAACATGCATTTTACTTCAAATTCTTCTACCTACTAATATTTGAAGCTATGTGTCAAATAAATTACCAAGGCCTGTCAAGCAGTCTTAAATAAAATACAGTTAGTGGGAAAATACCAAAATATAATTTGTGA